>CAUJNA010001868.1:645879-670879 GCA_963377175.1 Effrenium voratum | reverse complement strand
CGACGCACACGACGCACACGACGCACACGCAGACACGCAGACAGACGCACACGCACACCGTCCTTGTTCCATGATAACTTGCGGAGTAAGGGAAGCAATTTGCGAATGAAAGAAAAGAGAGACTTCCTCTCTGAGTGCCCAGCGCGCTTGCCGCAATTCGGAGGCCTCGGCTTGCGAAACGTGAAACCGGGACCCGTGGCTTCCTTTCCAAAATTGATTTCCTGTCCATGGCTTCCTTTCTTTCACGCTTTGCTTTCATGCCTCAACTTTTAGCGGCGCCTTACAAAGCATCCCAAAGCGACAAATCAAAGAATTGCTTTTGATTTTTTGGTAAAAGTTGGGACTCTGCAAAGAGCCGGATGTCGTGTTAGGTCTCCAAGTTGGACGCATTCACATCTGAGACTGGCTGCCGACGTCGGTTGGCTCTGCCCACTGAAGTCTGTCGCCCTGGCCAACAACAATTCGTCAAGTCTTTCCTGACCCATCCTATCAGGCTTCTGGCTGACATCTGCCTTTGCAACGCGCGCGGGCGGAATCGGCGCTCTCTGCAAACCCCAAACACCTCCGAATCACCGAACGATCTGTGGCCCTGGCTTGGTAGCGGGGGCCTGAGCCATTCGCACGGTGACGTAGCTTCCGGGGCGACATGGACACTTACATGGTGAGCGCGCATGGCTTCGGACACGAAATCCACAAGAGGCTAGGGGCAGCCACACGACCCACACGCGACCACACAGTCACCAATGGCGCACCGAAGCTCTCTAAATGACGTTTTGAGCTGGGGCCACCGCATAAGGTGCTGCCACAAAGCGGCTCAGCCTCGGAATCTGAATTCGTCTCTGCAAGTGTGCAGCAAAACAGATGCAACAAGTAACACTTGACATGTGCATATCATATACGTATACATATATCTACTCTGTGCTCTACTCCGTGCTATCAAAATTTGACACGCTGACGCTGTTTCCGTGTTCCTGTCCCGACAGGATACTGCTCGCATGTACACTTCCGCAGCTGAAAACATGGAACTCGAAAAGACTTGCTTGGAGAAATGTACTTTCGGGAAACCTTTTCAGTAGGTTTCTTTTGTCGGGTTTTATCTCATAGGTTCCTTTTTGGGAAAATGGGACGGCCTTGGTAGATTATGAAACAACCAGGTCGACAGTTTCCCCCTAGTTGCTCATTCGGATTGGTGGGTTAGTGCTTAGGGGGGTTCCCAAACTACCAATCCGAACCACCAACCAAGGGTAGCCTGAACCTATGGTTCATGGTGGAAAACTGCTGCTTGTCAGCACCTGGAAGATCATGTTACCTCTTTTTATGCACCTCGCACGTGCCAGAGGGTAATTACCACCCAAAAACGCGCCTCCCCAAACGCCTTCAGCTCCCACCCGGGCGTGCACCGCCTCCCGCCCGCCCGCCCGCCAGCCAGCCCCCAGCCCGGCTCTAGGGCTCCGCGCCAGTCGGGCACCGGCGCCGCATCTCCAGGGCCCATCACGCAGAGCGCCAGGTGGAGCTGGCCGGGGTGGGCGACATCTTCTGAACATAGGTGCCCTTAATAAATAAATGCACACATGGACTGCTACAGCCTGCGGTTTCTGCGTGGTTTAAAAGATGACCCGCAACCAGATGTCACTTGGAAGGAACGGCAATGTTGACTAGGTTCCCCTTTAAAACTACAAGAATTGGGTTCCCTTCAAAAAAGGCACACCCATAACCAAGTGAGGTTACAATAAGTTGGTACCGATTTTTTGGTCTGTAGTCTATTTTAGTAGGGGAAGCCTCCCAAAAAAAGTTGGTGAGAAAGGGCACTGGGGGACGTCGCAGGTGCCCTTTTTGGGGAAAAGAGATGGCCCTGGCATTTGATGGAACCACCAGGTTTCTACCAGAACCCTCTATTTTGCAACCAAATCAACCAAAAAGGACACCTATGCTTCTGAAGCTGCGAGAACTAGGGAATGAGAAATGGAATAAACCCAGCTGTGGTCCCGAATAAACAAAAACCACCAGTTGGAGAGCTTTTCTGGGGGTCATTCCATGTCTCATTCCCTGCTGACCCAACCAGCAAGTTTTTCCTTCATGTAAAACGTTTGTCCAAGTGGCTCCTTCTGTTACCACTGTTAAACTACTAATTCCGACCAGTTTTTACATGCTGGTGATGAAGGTTGTCTCAATATTCCATAAAGGCCCCAGTTCTCACCATGGCTTACTTTTCCCATGGTGAAAGTCTCGTCGACTCATCTGTTTGGTGACGTTTTCCAACCCGATGGTCATGTATCACGGACCTTTGATCAAAGGCCCCCCCATTTCTCCAGCTTCCCCAAATCCCTCACAATTCAATGGCTAAGGAATCAACCCCTAGAACAATCTTTGGTTCGCCAAATCAAAGGCTGCATGCCAGGAGCCTCCCAAAACAAGGAAGAACCACTCAGCCCCCCACATGGTGGGGGTTCAGCCCCAGATTTGCCCCAAACAAAAAGCGCAAAAAGCAAAAAGCAAGCCACCCCCTGACATGGTGGGGGTTCAGCCCCACCTTTGCCAGGTCTGGCAGGTTCGCCCTCCCTTTGAAGTCCAGTTTCCTTGAGGTTTCGAGACCCCGCAAACCGCCTCGCCCCGGGGCTTCAGGGGCACGGCCAGGCGCGGGTGGAAGTGGCCTGGGCAGATTTTTTTAACCACGTCATTGGCGTCGAAATTCGAGGGGCCCCAAGAAAGATCTCTTCTATTCCCCTTCCCATTGGGGAAAAAAGCTTCCATGATAGTCCCAGGGGGTGGGAAAAAAATGCGGGATTTCGAGGGGATCTCGAAAAAAATCCCCTCCCAACATGGAACCATTTTGAGAAACCCTCCTCTCTCTTGCCGTCGCGTGTGTCTAACTTTGACCCTTCTGCAGGCGATTCAACATGGATCTCAGTTGCTCAGTGACCCTGGAAAAAAAAGGGAACCCTTTTTGGGGCTTGGACCACTTTTAGTGGGGCAGCCAACAAAAAAGGGAGAAAAATAATGGGTGCCACTGAACCACTGAGGGATTCTCCCATGACCCCGAAACTTGAAACGGAAGACTCGCTTCCATTCGGATCGGCCAATTCAATTGGGAGGAGCTTCCACGTGAGGAGGGAGAGAAAATGCCGGGAGTTCAGGGGATCTCTCAACTTATATTAGCCTCCCATCATGGACCCTCCCAGGTCCTTTCTGGGCACTGCTAAATTTCCATGTTCGACCGGAGGGTATCCAGCCGAACTGACGCTAACCCAAAAGAGACCAGCCCGGATGGGTGATGTCCCTGCGCATATGAACCCCCCAAAAGAAAACCTCCCCATATCCGGTTCCTGCAAAGTACAAGGGAACTTTGAGCTCCGTGCTCTCGTGCTTTTTGTGGTTGAAATTGAGTGGGTCGTCCCCATGTGCCAAACCCATTGGGTAGAAACACTAAGGCAAAAGCCATGGCAAGGAGGAATGATGAACAGCACCAAGCTGGTTCCCAGATTAAGTGAAAAAGCCGGTTGTCTTCTTGTGCAGATCTCTACTCCCTGCCCACTCCGTCTTCACATGAGTCATACCGTGGACGAAGCGCTGACTCTTTCCCTTTCTTTGACCCTTTCATTTCCCTCGTCAACGCCATCGCAGACAAAAGACAAACATTTCTGTTCCCTTTCCCTAATCCTTACAGTCTTTTTGTCCGAGATCGTGTAGCGAGTCAAGGGTAGTTTATCATACTTACGAAAGGAGAAGCCAAGGGAAAGGAACACCATTTTGTGCTGGCCCTGGAGTTTGCAAGTTCCTATCTCGTGCTGAGTTATCTTGGAAAAGAACAAACAAAAAGTAAATAGCTATAAATAGGAGAAGAACAGATCGACAAATATGATAATAATTATATCATTCATTTCAGATGCGTTCACATTGCCTTTCATGTTCTACTAGTCTTCATCTTCATCTACCTTTCAAATGCTTTCCTGCTTGTTTCTTGCCTCTTTTTGCTTTCCCGTAATCAAAAGAGTGATAAGGAACAGATTTAAAACAATGATAAAAAGGAAATTGATCTTCTTTCGCCCATTATATGACTCATTCAACTCTGCCCAGCGACGCCAAGGGGAAATTGCGCTCGACCATTTCGGGAAAAGTCAGCCACTGAACAACTGGACAACTGCCTTCAAACAACCGGAAGTCCGACACAGGTTTTTGGGCTGTGTTCAAGGGAAACCAACGGAAAAGCACCATGTTGCTCATACTCTTTTGGGCGGGGTGTCCCCTATGAGCCGCACATCACTGAGGCCCCGGGCCCTCGTCTCCCTGAATCCAGGACAACCGCACCCGTCCTGCGGGTTACTATGGACCTCCATGGCAACCTTCGGAAGCCCCATTTGCGTTTTCGTCCCCTGGAAAAAATTAAAATAATTCCAGTAGTGATACATTCCCTTTAAAACCAGCAGGGAAAAACAAGACATATTCTTAACCAAACGGAAGCAAGAGTCACAAACCAAAATGGCAAATTGGGTGTGCTCAAGTTTTGTGACTGGTGGCTTCATGTTCTGGCTTTACAGAATTAGTTGTTATGATCCTGTGTTTTCACCGTCCCATGTGTATTATGTTCATGTCTAATTGAGTTGCCAGTATTCTTCGTAGTTGTCTTCATCATGTGAATGCTACATGCTATTCCCAGTAGTATGATTATGCGGACAATCGTCCACTAAAATAAGTGTGTTGTGGTTGTTTGTCACGCATGTTGCCAGTCCTACTCGACAGTTCGGTGTCTTGCTCCCTTGATTCATAGGGTTTTTCTACTTTAAGATGCCAAACATGCTTCAATCGACTCTCACCTTAAAGTGGCCCAAAGGAAGCCGGTGCCTGCTGCTCATGATGATGCATCTTCTTAAAACTCTGACACCGGCTTGTATTCGAGTTCTTGGATCTTTCTCTGCAACATCTGATTTCTATATTAGTAAACTCGGTTGGCCTCATAGTCTGTATGCGCGACGTGTGCCGCCTTCTTATTCGAAGTTGCACGTGTAGCTGCGCGCAGGTGTCTGTCTCTTCTTGTTCTGCTGATTACTCAGCGCCTCATTTTTCCTGTTTCAATGTTAATTGTCAATTGTGCTAGTATTTTGTTCTTCATATTGTTTGTTTCATTTGTATTCCTATCATTGTTTAAATGTGTGCGTGTTGATCTTGTATTCTTTGTCGCCTTATTTTATTCCGCATCTTGCTTTCCATTCGTAGATTGTTATACATTTGTTGCTTGTCTGCTTACTTTCCTTGTCATCCTCATGGTGATACGTGTTGGCATTTCATTTTGCTATGTTGAACATGTTCGCCGCGTTGCTCTTCTTGTTGTTGTGCGTAGCGTCTTTTCCTACCTACACTACATGTTCATTTTCATGTGTGCCTTATGTTTTCAAGTTTAATGGTCATAGTTCACGTTGCTGTCAGGCATCTTCCAGGGGTTCCGTTTCCAGGTCTGGACTTTTCAGGTATGGATTCTGGTGTATCATCAATATAGGCTTGTCAAGCGCTGTACTGTATGATCCTCATATGTATTACCCTTGTATCGGTGGTATATAGCCTCCATACCTCCAAAAGCTAGTATGCCTGGAAAATGCCCTTGATGTCTTGTTCTTCTTCTGCTTCTTCTTCAACTTATCCTTCTTCTTCTTCTTCCTGTGTGTCTTGTTTCTTGGTTTGTATTGTTGTGCTTGATGTCATTTCTTGTTTGTCTTCTTCTCGGTGTCGTCTTATTCGCCTTACTCTTCCTGTCTTTTCTCCCACTTACTGTAATCCCCACTTACAGTTTCTCATCCCCGAAGTACAGTAGCAAAAAGATCCCTCGCGGCTTGTCAATTTCTTCCTTTTCGGGCTGTCCTCAAATCCCAAAAGCACATAAAAACCTAAGCTAAACCATCTAAAAGCAACCAAACACCTGAGGAAGCTGACGATCCGCTGGTTGAACCGCCAAGCTTTCTCTCCGGTCGTGGAAAGCGTCCTGCGGCCAGGAGCCTTTGCCAGCAGCCACCGCGGCTGAAGACCTGCTGAAGGTTCCCATCTACCAACCCAAAAGGGCGACCCTCGCAAAAAGACACACCCATGATAATTTTCAAGAATTCGTCCCAAATGGCTGTGGGTCAAAACCACTGGTACCATTTTGGGGTAGGTGCACCATTCATTTGAGTCTATTTTAGTGGGGATTGGGATGTTCACTGGGGGTAGGGGCTTTTGACTCATGGCCAAATGTTTGAGGGAAAAGAGGAGTCTCTGGCCTGGAGCCTGCTAGGCCAAACCACTTTCAAGGTTCCCCATTAAAATCCTTGGCCTGAGTACATGTTCCCAACATGGCGCGTAATTTGGGCCAAGCTTCATGGCTCGTTTCCAGCCTTGTGCTGCCGGGAAAGCTGCTTTCTGTGTTGACATGGCTCCCCAACCCTTACACTTGTTTAAATTCCTCAACATTCCATCACAAGCCCTACCCAAGTAAAGGGGTGTCAATCGAGCGCGTGGCACATGTCAGCAACAGTCTCGAGCTCTTCCCTAAGCATACACCCGAACAATTCAGATGACACCATCCTAGAGAGTTTCACTGATCTTGCTGAGACCTGTTTAATGAGACCGGGGAATCTGTTCTGCTTCACATTGGGCTTTCGCTGTTGGATGATGTCAAAGGGAAACCCAAAGGAAAACGGAGAGGCTCTCCACTTTGAAAAACAGTCACATGCCAACACGAAACAAGACCCCTGCCCGGGATGTCTAAAAAGGCAACACAAGACCAACCATTTGGACGAGCCAAAATGGCTTCAATAGCCAAATGGCTCAGGTTCACGCCTAGAACATTTCATGACAGGTTTCCTTGATGTCCCCTTAAAACACCACCGCGCCAATCGGAAATCGGTCCAACAGCTGGTGGTGAGACCTCCCTTCAAGTGTCAAACTGGGGACTTGTCGTGGCGTTTGGCTGAACAGACTGTGACCCCTCTGACGGCAATTTCTCAGTACCACTGCCCCAGAGTGGGTCACTCTTGCGCTTGAGATGTCCTGACACATGGCCATGGGTCAAATTCCCGTACCCCAGTGAACATCACAATCCCAACTAAAATAGACTAAAATGGGTGGTGCACCTACCCCAAAATGGTACCATTGGTTTTGACCCACAGCCGACATGGTTTTAGACACATCTCTGGTGCGTATTCTCATACACTAGTTCCTGTCAGAATCTAGCAACTTGCAACATGTTGCAACTACCTTTGAGGTCACTCCGCGGCCCTCAACAAAATCTGCTAAGAATTAATTCATCCCCGTTGGCTGGGCTATAATTAGGGCGGTTCTCGAGCCAAAGACGTGGAATAAATTCCAAGAGCCAATTCGAAGGTGTCCTGTGCCATGGCGCCTTCCCTGGGAGTGACTGGCGAGCTTGGTGCGGAAAAAGCAGTCAGCGGTTCCAAATTCAGCTGGAAATTCTGGGGGGGGGGGGGGGAAAAGGGGGCAGGGCGTGCACACAATTGATGGGCCACATGCGGCGCGAGGATGATGTTCATGTCAGTAATGGTCGATCATGACCATAACGACCCCAAGAAATTAGAACGGGTCGTGTGTGTGTGTGTGTGTGTAAAATCATTTCGCCCCAGCCTGGTATGTCCGAGCAAAGGACGGCTCAAACCACGGTAGAAAGCAAGAGCTGTCCAATTCTTCGAGCAAATCCCGCTTCCGAAGCCTCGACGTGCAGCGCCGACTCTTCAAAGGCACCTTCCTGGGCAAGGAGGCCCTTGTGATTGCAGGGGCTGGGGGGGAGGGAGGGGAGGGAGGGGGAGGGAGGGGGAGGAAGGCCCAAGAAGGCCTTCTTAACCCCCCCCCCCCCCAGTCCCCATGTTCTGAAGTTGACGTCCAAACTGGGTTCATTGAAGTGACACCTTCAAGCCTACTCTGTAAACGGTGGCTTCAAGGGAAACCAGCCGGCGGGTCTGGCTAATATGGCTAATCAACTAAGATGCGCAGTGGATTTTTATGGGATACAAAGGGCCTCCTGGTTTTTGGTTGGTGAGTTACCCTTCCCCCCAAAAAAGAAGCAACCCACCGGACAACTGGGAGGAGGTCTGACAAGTTCCATTTGCACGAGAGAGAGAGAGAGAGAGGACAGGGTTCGCTCTTGGCCTCCCCCACACTTTTGAATCTGGATCGTGATCGCCGCAAACACTGCTGGCCAATTCTTCCAGTGTCAAGCCGGGTGAGAATGTTCTCCTTGCCATAGAGTTCCAACAAGTCCCGCTTGCGTGAACTAGTTCAAGCATGTGCTATCGGAGGGTTTTGTTTGCTCGCGTGCAGCCTGGGAAGTAGTTGGGGGTGCTTCGATTGAAGGAACTTTGGGATGGAACCTGACCGAGCAGCACCAAGGAACCACATAATCAGGGGAGCATGCAGCATTCCCCCACAGAATCTTGTCGAGTTGGTGGGTTGACCACCTTGCAGGCTCCGGTTTCATACCATCTGCAGCTTTCGCGATCTGTCAAACAGCCATACATTGATGATGCTTCAACAAGTCCACTTGGGGACCCTCCCCCCCACCGGCCACCCGCCACCCCCATTTCAGGGTTAGCCAACCTGCTTAAAACACCTTTAAACTTGTTCCAAAAACTGGAACGAAGCAAATGTTCTCAGTACTAGTTCTACCATGCCAGTACCTGAGCCTCCTTTGGTGGCTTGGATTAGTGGTTTCGTGGTTAGGGGCGGTTCCTCATCTACCAACAAGAAGCAAAAACCCCTTCCAATCCAAATCCAAACCTATCCAAACCACCTACCAAGGCTAACCTCATGTACCCTGATTTCCCGTGCTTCAACCAGTTTTCGGTTTTTCGCTGCCAGGCCTGGAGGTCTAGGACTTGCCGGAACTCCTCCGGGGAAGCAAAACAAAAACGCCCCCCGCCCCGTCCGCCTTTTTATTTACTTTTTTGGGCCGACGACACTAATATGGGATTTATGTCCCGCCCCCTGGCCATGTGCGTTAAGTTTTGTTTTTGGCCCCAAAATGGACGACGCTATTGTAGGGGATTTATGTCCCGGCCGCTTCGGTCCCCCAATTGAAAGTCGTAGCCATTCGGAAACCCCGGGTGCCATACAAGGAGCCCCTTTTTGAAACACCGCTGAAGAAAATACAACGCTAGCCCCCAAAGACCGCAAATTCCGTCCCAAATCCCAATCCCAGAGCTTCCCTGTCGCGTTTCGGTTCCCTGCTGTGCAGCTTGCCAAGCACTCGGTGCGTGAAAACAAGACGTCCGCGTCCTTTGCGAATCGATTGGTATTTTTTTGTAAATGACCAAACTGACAGTGCTTTTCGCTCAAGCAAAAACTCACCATGTGTGCGTGTGTGTATGCGGTGTTTTTCCGACTTGGTCCCTTTGGGATGGTGAAAATCAGGGAAACCAGGCTACTTGGAGTGCCGTGGTTGGAGGCCATGCCTCATGAGGGCATTGCCCAAAAACAGCTGGACTGTCCAGAAACTCCTGGCATGATGTTTTTTTTGCTTTTTCACAACTCGTTGCCAAAATGCCTGAGAAAAAAAAAAAAAAAAAAAAAAAAAAAACTGGATTTTCACAACTCTGAGTCTGGAGGGTCTCTTCGCAACTCAAAATCGCCCAACCCGAGACCCGAGTTTCGTCCAACACATCGGGGCACTTGCGGCAGGAATCTCCCGAGCTCGGGACAGGTTCCTTGGCTTCCGAAACTTGGCCAATGGGCGGCTCTCGTCTGTTTGGGGGGTGGCTGTGCTTGTGGTTTCCCTAAGCCACAAAGGGCTTAACCCTCAAAACAACGCCTAAACGGCCATGGGTCATAACCTTATGGCTCCATGTTGGGGCGGCTGAACACCCATGTTCCACCCATTTTGATGCTCACCAGGGTTTTGACCCACAGCCCAATTGTGTCGTTGAAGAAACAAAACAAAAGACGCCCTCCCGGCCTCATCCCAGCAGCAGGTGCCCGTGGGGCTGATCCTTCACGGGCTGAAGTGGGCTGGGGGGAGGGGGACGGGGCGGTGGGGAGGAAGGTGGCAGGGACAAGACCTCCAAGCAGACCAAACTTTGGGCTCTATTTGAGTGTGGGTCAAAATTAAACTGGGGCACCACAAGTGTTTGTCCATGTTTCCATGTACAGGATTCCATGTCCATGTACCTAATTTTGAAAAGGGTAACATTTTATAACCCGGTAGTTTTCCAAGGCTCCTGGCTGCAAAGTGGAGTGCTCATATGTCATACCAAAAGGCGGCGGGTGAAACATAGGTACCCAACATGGCGTGCCCTGAGAAATGGAAACAGGGACTAGAAGGTTAAATAAAACCTGCGACCCATTTCCAGGTGGTTTAATTTTGACCCATACCCAACACAAGTACCCTCCCAGCAATCACCAGCCGGACTCGTTCGACCTTCGGCGCGTCCCTTTAAAAGGGAAATGCGTCAGGTTCCGGCTGTTCACTGGTGGTGGGGGGACCCCAAAACAAAACACACAAAACCTGGGGCGGGGGGGGGGGGAGGGGAAAAGGGGCACTGGGGCACTGGGGAAGTCGGGGAATTCCCCCCAGGGGATTGGTTCCACTATGGACATGTCCACCAAAAACAAAATCCGCCAAAAACAATCCGCCAAAAACAATCCGCCAAAAACAATCCGCCAAAATCAATCCACCAAAAATAATCCACCAGACAAAAAATCCACCAGAAAAAAAAAATCCACCGGGTCACTTCACGTCTCCTTCCCCGCTCGCCGGCCGACCGCTCGCCCCCAAAAAATCTCCGCCCCCAAACTTCGGCTCCTGGAGCTGGCGGCCCGGAACCAGGCGCCGGCGCCGTGGCCCAGCCGCAGCTCCTCGGCAAAAACATCGCGCACGCCGGGAGAAAGAAGGGAAAACACGTCACCCCGGGGGGGTCCCGGGGGGGTGGGGGACTCCCCTTTTCGCATTTCGTTGGCCTGTCGCCCCCAGCTTCCCTTTTGTCCTCTCGCTAAGTATCCTTGCTTTCCTCTGGTGTTTGGTCCTTTTGGTTTCTTTTTGGTTCGCCTTTGGTTCTCTTGAAAGCAAACCTGAAAGGGGCCGAAATCCCAAAAGACACGCTCACGTGAGGCAATTGACTGATCTGCTACTAACTTCCAACCATTCTGAACCCAGGGATTTCGACAAAGAGCGATGGTTGAAAAATTGGGCAATCAACATCTCCAGACACGGGTTCGTCTCTAATTGCGGGAATTGCGGATACACAGAATGATGCCAAACAACCCGTCCATGTTAGCAACTCCTTCCGGGTGGCCCGCTGTTTGGGGACCATGTTGATTAAGTTGATTTGTCTCAATGTTTTGTCAACGCAAAACTCAGCTGCCCAAAGGACCTGGAATTGAAAGGTTAACCTTTTCGGGCCATGACTAAATATGGACCAAAATTGGAAAACCAAAAGGTGAAAAGGTCGATTCGAATTGAACAACCGAGACAGGGAGCATTTTCAGACCCCGTCCCGTGCAAATGCTTTGACTTTCTGAGCGGCCTGCAGCATGTCCCAGAACAGGCGGAGCGAGCGCTCCGTTTGCTGGTTGGAACCTGTTGGTTGAACCTCAAAGAGAAACCAAAAGAAAAAACACATTTTGGGAGCTGAGAAACAGGAAAAAAAAGAGAAACAAAAAAAAAACACAAGAACAAAAAAAAAAAAAAAAAAACGGTGAAACCAACATAGCAGCGTGTTCATCGCATTCGAAGCCGCGCTGGTACGAGATTCGGCCCCGACACCTAGCGAAAACGGGCGGCCCTTTCGGGGTTTGAGGGAGATTCACAGAAGCCACGATAATAAAATGGACTTGTGTTTGCACAAAGCACTCTTTTCAGGTTGGTTTGAAGGGAAATCTGAAAGGAATATCACCATGCTTTGTTGGGGGTGCAACTATTGCGCCTGGGCTTGGTGGCAATTCTGTGGCCCATATCCTGAAACACCCCAAAAGAACCGTCAAAACAGAGAAGTTCAGAGTTTCTACATGGCTTACAACTCCTTCCGCGGGCCATTGTCCAAATTCGCAGTTCAAAGGTCCATAACCAGCCCTACAACCCCAAAATCCCAAAGAAACCTGTGTTTTGACTATGACCGAACCTCGGATCTCGAGCTTTTTCTCGAGCTCCACGCCACAGAATGAAGTTCGGCATCAGGCGGCAGGCGGACTGCCTCCGAAATGTTGTCGGGTCTCAACCGCAGCCGCTGGCTTTTGGGCCCAAGGAATGCCCAAGAAAACGGCTTCCCTTGCTGGGTTTCCCTCCCAAACCACCTGGTGAAGCCCAAAAAGGAATGCCCCAGCTACACAGCTCCCATCCCACTGCATCACCTCCAAGCCCCCGAAAAAAATCCGATCTACCCCTCAAAGATCTGGAGAGAACCTCCGTGGCCTCAGTCACAAAGCCACACAGGATGTACTGAACCATCAGCCCGGAGCACCTGGCGGCTGGCACTTTACAGACATCGAATCACAGATGCGTGCATGGTTAACATTTATATACACATATACTCAAAGGAGAGTGAAACACAGTTTTCTCAACAAGGGGGGAACCCGGGACCTTAAAAGGAACGAACCCCGCCGTGACTGCGACCTCTCCCTTAACCTTGTGGGCAGCGTGCGCAAGTACGCCTTTTTGTCTTGAGCCAGAGAGATAACATGCGGACATGTTTCCAGTCCATGCAACTTGGTGAACCTCTGGGCCATAAATGTCATCGTGATAATTGACTCCCCCCTCATTGACGGCACTGAGGGAGTGTCTTGGGCGCATTACCACGCCAACTTGAAGTCAAGTTTACATCACAACGACTGACGCAAGTTATTCAAGCATCGCCCAGACATTTGTACACTTTTGGAAACTTTGTGGACATGTGGCAGCGCGTCATGCAGCTGCTTTAGCGGATATGCTTTCACGCACATCTTCAAGCTTCTCTGGAAGATCAACACGGATGCCGAGCAACCTGATGGCATGATCAGTGCTTTTGTGAAGATATCTGCTGATTGCATGTCCGTCTTCATACTCTATGGAAATGTTGTCACTTTCGAGCTGTTCTGCAATGCAAGCAAGGTTTACCTTGTGCGTGCGTTGCACACAACGTAGCTTAGATGAGAAACCCTTCTTTGCTACCAGGATGGTCGATTTTAAGGTGAAACTGCCTATTTAATATCAGCTCCCAAAGGCTGAGTGCGGGTAGTGCCTCCTGGTACAGGGAGTACGCAAGGGACACTATTTCCGCCTCCGTAGTGGAACGAGAGACAGAAGTCTGACATTTCGACACCCATGCGCGAAGAAAGTGCGTATGCGGGGGCCACTCAACACCAAGAAACCACCGGATGTTGACTTTGCATCCTTCTCACCTGCGAAGTCTGCATCCACATAGAGAGAGAGATGTAGTTCATCAGTCGAATCCTGAACTGTGCCAACAAGGGTGCTGTTCACCGTGCTATTAATGTAGCAGACAAGCCTATGTAACTGCTTATCACAGTTCCTAGACCACTTCTGCACATAGGAAGCAAGGTCACCAATCGGCTTGACTAAGTCCGGACGTGCTAAACGTCCTAACCACAAAGCCTTCATCAGCACGCGACATGCGGCGAAACCAAGCTCACCCTCCAAAGCGTCATCTGCGGGGTCCAAAGATCCTGCGGGACAGAATGGAGTGGTGGCATCACGCAACTTTTCAGTTTTTAACTGTGCAACCTCAAGATAAAACGCAACCGTTTGACGAGCATAATCTCGCATGTCGAACGCCATGCCCCGTCTCAACCTACCCATTGCGGCATTGAGCTCGGGCTCAGTTGGGTCCTTCGGGGCGTCTATCAAAAGGTGATTCCTGCCTAGCGCCCGACATATGTCTTCTGGGGGTTCAATGTCTACTAGACGTGTAAATTTTTCCCAGAAATCATTGTGAAGGTGGCTGGGACCGGCCAACGTCAAGTCATCGACGTACGTTGAGAGAAGTAACCCGGACTCCTTGAACCAGAAGTTTCCGGGAAACTCGGAGACTTCACGCCCTCCAAGTTCACTGATGAAACCTTTGAGGTGCGCCTCCCAGAGTCCGCCAGCGTCAGGATGCCCAAAAAGAGCTTTAACGAGCAAAACCACAGGTTTCACGAAACGCTCGCGCCACCACCTCGGCCGGAGCTCGGGCGGAAGTGTAATCCAATCTGATACTTGGACTTCAGCAGTGCTTGAACATAAGCCCTTATAGCGTCCGCTGCTGTGGTGGAGTTCCCTGGCAGGGATCCACAAGCGAGACAGTTATTAAGACCTTGTACGCTTGTGGGATTTGCTCCCAGTTCTTGGTATACTGCCGCTGCACCATGTTCGTCTTTCGCACAGTCTCCGCGATACGCTATCCCACCTTTCATCTTTTGAAGATGTTTAGCGAGTTCGGCGAATTTGACGGATGCTAGCGACATCAACTGTCCGAAGTGTACTTTTACACTGGACCGTCGCGCCTCAGCAGCGACTTGATCAGAATCTCGGACGGAATTGAGATCCCAAACACCGGCTTTCTCAAGACCTGTGGCTTCAAGTCTGACGGCTTCAAGGGCTTCCGGGGAAGCCAACATTTCGGCACGTGACAAGAGTCTGGTCACCATTGGGGTGATTTCAGGATTCTTTTCCTCCTTACTTTGGTCTAGGGAATGTGCGATGAGATTTTCAACATCAAGAACTTGTTCAACGATGTCGCGACACTTTTCATCGGACTCAACAGCAACACCTATATCCTCTAACCCAGAGAGAGGGGATATGTGCTTTAGTTGCTGCTCACGTTCCCGGTGGTCGAGAGGCAATGGCACTTGAACAGGCATCGCAGGCACAACGGGTCCGACTGTCGGATACAGTGCGCGGGCAACAGTGAGACACATGCCTTCGGGATAGAAAGCGGTCTTTGCGGTCTTGTTACCTGCTGCAAGCGAGTGGTTAAACCCTTTTTCATGCGGACACTTGAATGCTCCGAGTGCTGATGCGAGTGTGCTATTGCTGGTCATCACTTTCCACGGCTTCTTGATGGGGTTAGGCCTAGGGCGCAACCATGGAAGGTCACTGGGGTAAAGACCTGTGCGTATTTCGTAAAGAATGCAGCGACATCATCTCTAGTCCAGCTGTCGCAATCCCTTGGCCATTCAAACGAAACACTACCCCCCTGATGAAGGACAGTCTCAGCGCGTCGCCTGAATCTTCAGAACAACTCCCTCGACTCTTTAACCTTTTGTTTCAATTTCTTTATAAATTGGCTTCCTAACTTGGCCTTGTTAAGGCGTTGCCATGCTGATCCTGATGTGAAGGAATTGCGGCCCACAGGTTGGGCTTCTCACAACCTTCTAACTGCGACTGCAGTTGAATTTCCCCGTCATCGGTGCTAAGGTCGATGAACTCTTTAGCAAGCCTAACATGTGGTGTGCCTAGACCTTCGAACACGCGACACATATTGGACTTTGGTGCATGCGTATTCAAACATCACAGGCAACTTGTCCATGCGTGCCTGACGTTTGCGGGCACGATGATTCCCTACCACAAATTGCTTCGGCGGCGGAGTTTCAACCTCGGCTCTGCACGGCATGCCAAAAATTGGCAATGTGTCTGGGCTGCCGTTCTTTGATGTCTCGGTGAGAGGTGTCGGCGGTACGGACTCTAGCATCACGGCTGCACCTGTGGTGATAGCACATTCGGACTGAATGGGCTTTAACTTGAACACTGTGAACCAAGTCCACCAATCCCCAAGCGAGCGATTTGGTCGGCTACCAAACCAACCATCGTAAGCATCGTGGATGTTGTCTGATCTGCCCCCCTGAAACACGGCACGAGTGTTGCGAGCTGCAGTGAACCGTTCTTGGGAAACGGGCCAATCCTCGACCTCCTTAGAGTAGAAAGGTTCTGCCTTGGTGCGATATGGTACCGAACCAAGCAGTTGGCATTTTCTTTGAACACCCAAAAATCTTCACCTTGCGAGGCAGCAGCTGTCGCTGGCGCGGCATCGAGAAATGAGGCACCGGGCCTTGCGGGAGCTGGCTCCCCGGCTTCGGCTGCATCAAACTCACGAGCACGTCTTCTGCACTAACTGCGTGAATAGCTCTGGCTAGCTCTTCATCCCCTTCGGTACTATGGGAATGGGTTCCTTAGACTCATCTTTGCAGCTGCTTCAGCCCCGTCTGCAGAAACAAGTTCGGAGAACCTTTTCTTACACTCGGCACTGTGAGTCTTGGAGTGACCAGTGCATGCACGACAACCTGGCGTTTCCTTGAACTTGATGATCCTCTCAACAGTTATGTACACGGATTTTGACTTGGTAGCGGATGGAGTGAGCGGAGCCCCGAAAGGCGCCTCTCGCAGGGGCAATGGTGGGGGATCTGACCCCTCTGTCTTACCTCCACGCAATGCTCTATCTGCTGCTGCTGCGATCGGAAAGCTTGGCGGTCCGTCTTCAACGAACAATTCCGGCTCTGGAACATCGTGAACGGAAATGGAGCCATCTTTGCGAAAGGCCTCATAATCCATGACTTTGACCAAGCTACGGTACCTCAACCCCGGATCGACCCTCCAACCCAAAAAGAGCGCTGGCGCCATGTTCGGATCAAGAGTGCGCTTACCAGGAGTCTTGGCCCTATACCAAACCAACTGTCCGAAACAGCATCTCTTCTCCTTGGAACTTTTCCTTTGTGAGAGCCTCCCATTGGGTGTTACCGGAACTCAATGGAGCAGGCCTATCGAACGACATAGTGAGGCAGGCAAAGGGATAGCTAAACGTATGCAACGAATAGGGCAACCCGGATTGCAAGTGGCTGCTGCGGCAGCACTCCTTCTCTTCACGGGTGTCGCGCTCCAGGATGGTGTTGTGTGGCCACCTGTTTGGCAAGCTTGTCTCTGGGACGAGACCGACTTCGTGGGCCGCTCCTTCGAGCTCTCCTGCTGCATCCACTTTTATTAGACATGCTGGCGGCGAATCGGTGGCCCTAAGGCCCATGAACTGACGGAAATGTTTAACATGCGCTTGTGTGTCCCGCCTACTCATGGGGTAGGCAAGGCGAACGCCTGAGAAAACATCACGTGCTACATGGTGGGATTTGATTCCTCCGAAACCTACTCCGAGATGTTCATCGCCCGTGGCAAGAATCACAGAATCGGTAGCCAACTGTTGAAATGGTGCGGTTGGGGCGTCGACTTTGTCGTCGGACCTGGCATCCTTCTTGCGCACAACCCTTTGCAGATGTGGTTTTTGAGATGGAACACACTTTGCAAAATGGGTTCTTAGGGAAATGTGACCTCATGTGCTCGGGAGATTTTGCTTGCTCCTTTCACGCGCTTGCATGTGTTGGGTCACCGTCCCGGAAAGCGATCAATGGAAGGTCATCCTCTGGAGGAGAGGGGCTTCCTCACCCGCTAACATGTTCACATGCTAAACTTTTCTATCTTTGCATCTGAACGCCTTGATCCAAGGTCATGAAACACATTCTACAACACGTGCTCCAAGCATCACATGCTGTACACAAGTGACAACAAAGGGGATGCACTTATTAGCACCCCGCCTTGAAATCTCTTGGCGTCTCTACATAAAGGATTTCATATCCAAAACAGTCACCTCCTCATGTATGTGAAAAGGCTCACGAAAAACAAACTACTGCGAGAGCGCGCACCATAGTGAAACTCTAAGCTCCTATATACCGTGCCCATGCGGCTCCAAGCCGTGGCGTAAACCGGTATCCAATTTTCGCACGCTTCCATATCTCACATGTTTCTTGGCCATCCAAAGCAATTGCGGCACGCAGCCTTCCCATGCGCCTCCGCAAAAGACTTCAGCATTGCTTTCGTCTCTCTGCCTGCAATCCACTTGCATCCCTTCCTGTGAAAGAAGGCTCCATGCTTTGTCACATAAACTGTCAGCTCACTTCCAGAAACAGCCGCGTTGCTGGTTTCACGCAAACAGTTTCCGCACGACTGCCGCTGCTGCAAGCACTCCGCTCTGTCTGCATCTGCTCCGAATTCACATCCGACTCTTCAGACTCCAAAATGGTAGTCTTCTGCAATGCTTTGGACTGTCTCCATCTCCTGCACCATGCGATGAAGACATTCATCTGCCGCCACACCCACCGAACATGTCGGCACAAGCATGTAAACACGCAAATGCACACGTACAGGGTTGCGACCACCTCCAAGGTGTCCTGGATTGCCCACTAGTGAACTGCACTCTGATCTCCTTTGTCACTGCTATTGGGCTCAAATCCGCGCCGGCCCAAGGCGTCCACATCATCATCCAGCTTCGAAGCGTCGCCTGCCTGAACGAGCAATCTCATCATGCCCGCGGCAAAGATCCGCTTAGCCAGATTCGTTGTCGTTGTACTTCCTGTAGCCTGAAACTCAGGTCTCGCGCCAATCTCAGCTCGGATCTGCCTGATCAGCTGCTTGGCTTTCTCCTTCTCCTCAAAGGTATCGCACTCGTCCTGACCAACATTCAACCACACTCCATGCTGACTGCCATCCTCTTCAAACTTCACACATCCAAGCATGTACCTAAGGAATTGCACACGCCCCTTTGCCAAACACTTCGTGTTGAGGTCTGCGACGTTGTACACAGTGGGCACAGATGCTAATTCAAATTCGCCTCGCTTCAACCTCTGTTGACACCAAAGCACCTGTCCCTGAATGTGACGCGTCCGACCACAACCTGAACGCTGCATGACTCCCCGAGCTGCCGATGAATCCAGAAAGAGAACAACTCTCAGATTTTCTCCAAACGTTGCAAATTGAATGATCGCCTTCAAATACAGAGCATCGCATGCTGCACTGACTGCAGAAGTATATTCACTCTCCGCTGAGCTGCGGGCGATGTTATTCTGTGTGCGAGAGCACGAGTAAACGGTATGTTTGTTCAAACAGAAAACTGCACTTGACGTGGACTTCCGCCCCACTCTGTCACCTGACCACACATAGCGGTGTTCACTGCTTTGTGAGATGATGCCTTGACCATCCTGTGGCACTTCAAAAGAAAGGCCATCATACCGCACATTGACAAGATACCTGCACAAATGCACAAGCAGCTTCCATGCTTGCTTTCCCGGCGAGCTCATGGCTGATGCCAATGTTTTGATCGCAAATTGGCATTCCAATAAATCTCCACTCAAATAAAGTAATATTCCCGTGGCTGTTCTAAACCGTGATACTTCCTCTTGCGCCAATGGTTCTTCAGTGATGCTCTCAAAAATGCCTGCTGGGGGAAATGGAGTCGATCTGCTGTTTGCACGTGAACCATCTAAACCAACGGCTTCGAACAGTCTGTCAAAATGACGTTGATGTGGCTGAATGACCAGCTGTTGGCTGGTATGCAAAAGGTGTTTCCGTTTCAGGAACCAAATCTCATCACCAGGGTCCCGCATTATGGTGTAATCAATTTCATACTTCTGTTCCAGCTTTGCAACCACTTCATCCGAAACAAAAGATTCATCGCCAGTGGCAATCACATCAACATGAATCATGCCCACGAACTTTTGCTGCGCTCGAATGACGGTTGGGCTCTCCACACAAACCTCGGCTGCTATCTGTTCCCGCAATTGGTCCGTGAATTGCTGATGCCAGTTTTGCGCACCATCACGTTGCCCTGGCAAACATCTGGACAATAAGAAATGCCGCTCCTCACCTTGCAAATTTGCAGAAACCTTGGTCTCAATGGCCTGAGGGACTGTCAAATAAGCATCCTTGACGTCCAAACCCAACATCACCCAGCCAGACTCTCGATTCGCCATGTACAACGAAGGGATGAGCTTCGTGATGACCTGCGATGTAGCCGGTGCAAAACAAGCTCCCACCAGTTGAATTCTCGGGCCACAAATCTTGCCCTTCGCAGATAAGCACCCTGGCCGTTCCGCAACTTGTACCTCCAGCTGCACGCGAATTTCGTTGACAGGTACCTTCTGCCGATGCTGCTGCCTCATCCGCTGTCATAGGGATGAGGGCCGGGATTTTGCTCAACCTGGCCAGCTCTTCCTCCTTGGCCAGTTCATCCAATTCTGCCAATTCCTCCACCGACATCTCCGGTTCTTTGCCACCAAACCCAACCGGTCTCTCTGTCTGCTGCTTGCTCTGAAGTGTACATCTGCTGCATCTCATCTTGCAGAGTGACCTCATGGTCCAACAAGGCTGGCTGATGTGTACCTTCTACTGCAACTTCCAACAACTCGTCTCCATGAAAATATGCATCTTCACCAACAATGCAACCCACAACCATTCCACTGGGCTCTGACGCTTCATGAGCTTCTGAGAGCGAAACATCCAACCGTGGCTTCTTGCGGGCCTCAATGCGTGCATCACCTGGGTGCTGCTCGGTCATGTGCTTCTCCGCCACTGAAGGCATGTCCGCATCAGGAACATCACTCGCCTCAGCACCGTGTGTGATCTCAACGTGCCCCGCCTGCGCTGAACCTCCTTCTTGCAGTTTCTGCTTCTTGTGCTGTGGAGACTCACCCTTCTCAGGCTCGTCTGGGGGCATCACAGTCTCAGGATCTGAAGCCGCCTCGTCATCAAAGCGCTCCAGTGGGTTGACGAGCAAACTGGTCAGTGGCTCCCCATCTTCGAGAGTAGGGAATTCAACATCCTTCGCAGCTTGAGCTGGTCTCTTGGGCTTGACTGCTCCCAAATATCCACCCAAGTGACCTGGATGATCCCACGGCATCCTTTTACACGCATCAACCATAGTCGCATTCCAACGATCTGGGATTCGCCGAATCGAACGAGATAAAATCAACTCGCCACCATGCGTAACCAACAAATGCATGTCATTTGCAGAAACACGGGTCAACCAAATGCATCTGATCCAGCGAGGATTGCCCTTGTTGACAACCTTCACATGCGCCATGACCGACTCTCCGAATTGAACCAGCCGACTGCCATATGGGGCGCCTGTGATCTTTTCCCATGCAGTGGTGCCGTGAATCACATGTTATCTGCAATAAAGGAAACTTGCATGCACAAATGCCCAGCCATGCAACGGGTGTCCAGTGGGGATCTTCATTTTGCACCCCTCCTCCAGCTGCGACAGCAAAATGCATGCCTGGTACCAAATGGCCTGTCCGGCCTGCTCCACTTGCCCATTCGCCTGAGACTCACCAGTGGGAATTGTTTGAACTGAGTTCTGCACCCAATCTGCAATCTGATCTTCTGAATGCGTTTCTGCAAACTCGTCAATGAAACTTCATTGTCGCACTTCAAGACGCAATTGCTGTAACCCAAAAAGGCCATAAACCGAACCACTGCTGCTGCTAGCATCTCCGTGGCCAGTCCACCCTTGGCCGGGGTGGGAACCGCCTGCACCAATTTCGTGTCGCGATCCGTGATGATCAGACAGAGGAGTGCTTTGTCCTCGGTCGCCTCTTTCGGCAAATCACCACGTGCTGTGAAATTGAAATTCATGCTTACCACTGGCAAACCATGCTCTGAGTCGCGCTTCACCAAATGCATGTCTTCCCGAGCTTTGAACGAAATGCAATGACTGCACCAAGGCTGGTACAGATAGTGCGTGAGAGCGTGTGCGTGCTGCTCAGTTTTGCTCGGCGCCACAACTGGCGCAATCTCTTTGGTCTCATGCTTGGCCAACTTCTCCTCGTTGATGACCACCTTGTGATCCTCCACCAGTTTGTGACTCTGCTGATGCTGCCACAGCCTCTTCAGAATCACCTGCTTTCCACCTGATTTCGGCAAGCGCCACTTCTCACACGCCGTCCGTAATGCCCTCAGAGAGCATGCTGCATTCAAGAGTTCACCATCCTGATCTATCTCTATCTCATCTGGATCTCGTGGAACCGCAGGTACGTCAGCTCCTGCTTTCGCGTGTTCCTCCACCACTTTGCCATCCAGAGGTGGCTCCTCCGCCCTTCACAAGCCTTTGCCATCTGACGCGGTTGATCCTGCCTCCGCATCTCTTCAATCTCAAATCCGAGAACACCAGCATGCTGATATCCCTTATGAGCAATTGCAATCACATCTGTAGGAAAATCCAAGTATTCAATCGGCTCATCCATGGTTTCTTTCTCCAGTAGCTTCTCTGTAAATTCCACCAGCCACCACTTATCGCTCACATGAATCAGGGTTGTGCGACGGTCCACCATCTCTCTTGGAAGATTGCACACCATCTGAGAGCTGCGCCCATCCTGCTCCAAGTCCAGAGAGAACTTTACCTAGCTTCACAGGAATGCATTCGCTCCCAACTGCTTTGACTGCACGAATCTCGGCCTGCACACATAACGAATTGCGCACAAAGTCTGTAGGTATGACAGTCTTGTCATTCCACAAGCTCATCTGTCCATTCACACTGCCGATGTTCCAACCATGTTTCAACAGCATCCCAACTGAAAGCAACGGAGCCGAAACCGGGGCCAGAAAAAACTCTTCTCTGATGATGGTGCTTCCAAAAGCCAAGTCCACCAATCGCCGGCCTTGCACCTTCATCGGGTGCCCCTGAGCATCGTGAAACCGCTGATTCGAAGCTGAGTTCCGAGCCGGCACACCAACCTGGGCCATATGAACAGGCAGAATACTGGCGTCCGCACCGCTGTCCAATATCACATTTGCCAAAGTTGGCATACCCGTGTTCATCTTCTTCACCGCGCGAATACATGGAAAACCTTCGGAATACCCGGAAACAGAATCTGATAAATCATCCATGAAACCATCAAGAATATGGCTGCACGGCAAATGCGAATCTGGCTCAATCCAATGCTCGTCGCTGTCGCTGTAGGTCATGTCAAAGCACATGCAATGGTGAGGGAATTGCTCGTGAGGGAATTGCTCGTGTTGCTCTTGCTCAGTGACCATGAACAGATTTCTCCACACGCCGCACTGTGTTCCCTGCTGCGTTTGCTGCTGCACCTGATGCAGGGACCTGGTCTGCTGTCTGATCTTCGGCGCGTCTCACACCCTGACTGTTGTTCTCGCGCTGAAGTTGCCAGCAATCTCGTTTCCAGTGTCCCGGTTTTTTCCGCAATGCAAGCAAACGTTCGAAGAGGGTCCAGGTCCGTTACCCTTGCCTTTCTGGTTGCCGTAACCTTTGCCCTTCTCCGTTTTGCCCGGCTGCTTGTCCTTTCCTTTGCCACCTTTGTCCTTGCCAGATTTGTTCTTCCCTTTCCCTTTGTCGTATTTTCCTTTTCCTTTTCCTTTGCCCTTGACGCGGTCAATCTCCATGGGGGTCGGCTCGTCCTGATCCTGATAGCTGGCTGCTATGGGATTCGCCCATTTCGTCTGTGAAAGTTCCCAGCGTTGAACCAGTTGCCGAAGTTCACTGTATGTTGAGCTATCTGCAATCATCAAATTGGTATATTGTTTGAGTTGACCAGTCAAACATTTCAACAAAATCGCCATCTTGTGGTCGTCAGTGAGGGTTGTGTTGGAAGCCAACTCGTATTCACGCTGCGCCTTTTCCAGTTTGCTCAACTGAAGCATCATGCCTTGCTGAGGAGAAAAACTCGGCCATGAGTTGATTGCCTGAAGCAAAGCCAATGCGCGCGTCCGTGCTGTGGGAAGAAGGTCCCGAGAAATCACTCTGTAACTCTCAAAACCATTACCAGTCTCAATACCCTTCAAAATCTGTCTGCATCTGTTCTTGAGAAGCGAAGCCAAAACTGCAAATAGCACCTGACTCCGATGTTTGGCCTCCTCTGTCATGGAACTCAGTTCAACAGGGGTTTCTCTTGCTTTGACTGCAATAAGATCTTCCACATAACCAGGGTCAACCGCCTCCAACCATCTTTCCACTTTCCAGCTCCACGACCTCCACATGGAAAGTTCTTCGTCACGAGTCTTTGCCGGGAAGGGGTCTGGCTTAGGCAAAATTCTATTCAGCTCACGCGAATCCACTCTTGCTCTGTCTGCGGGCGCACTGCCATTTGTCTGTAGCATCGCCAGTCTTTGCACTGCTTCACTGCTTGCTTGTGCCGCCTGCATGGCACTTCGCAACATTGCTCGTAACTCATCTATCTCGGTCGGTGGCTCGATGTCAAGGTCATCCCCTAAAGGGATATCCACACCAGCACCGTCCATGGCCCTACCGCTACCTTGATCCAAGGTCATGAATCCTGAAACACATTCTACAACACATGCTCCAAGTATCACATGCTGTACACAAGTGACAACAAAGGGGATGCACTTATTAGCATCACAGGAACCTGGTCTAGCTCACCCTCATCTGACGCTTGGCACGAGTCGTCGCACAAAGGGACAACATCGTCTTCGGCCGCGCTCATAGCAGCAGCTTCAATCGGCCAGAGGTGAGTTGACGACTCTGCCAACTTGGGCTTTACCACCTCATCATATTGGGGAACGTGTTCACTACCCGAGATGCATTAATGCGCGCATTGCGGGGCACGTTAATCTTACATCTGCTGAGTTCCTTTGGGGGAACAAGGTATGGAACATTTTCACGAGGATCCCAAATGAACAGGTGTCCTTGATCCATCACGGTCTTTCCGATGGATTGCGCTGGTGGGCAATCACGGAGGACATACACCTGCTCTGCGGCAGGTATCACTCGGCTGTCCTCGAACCCTAATAAGGCAGTGCCTTGTTCGGCACCACCCCAGTCGCAAAACCTACGCGTGTACTGCTCTCGCGCACATTCAAAGCTTGACGGCCGATCAAGTGTCGGCTGTGTCCCAAAGCCAGCTGATGCGATTGTCGTCGGAAGCGACGCGCGCCATTGCCGGAATGAGCTGGGCAACAGCTGCACTCGCCTTTGGTGGCGGCGGTGACAACAGGCTTTTGGGCTTGGGACCAGTGTACTTGTTGTGGAGAAATGCACCTTGCTTAGCCCTACACGAATTAGGCTATAATAGGCATAAAACATGCGTGGGGTCTTTGCTTTCTCGGCCGCGGTCATGTTGGCTGTCTTTCTGATGGCCTCAGACCTAGGAGTAAGGTTATCGTTTGAACCGCCCCTACCTTTGCCCTTGGGGGCTGGTGCTGCATTAGCTTTAGGAGGAGGCGGCTTTGGAGCTTTAACCTTCGGCGCGGGGGCTGCGGGAGTCT
>CAUJNA010001868.1:473379-638379 GCA_963377175.1 Effrenium voratum | reverse complement strand
TAACCTTGTGGGCAGCGTGCGCAAGCACGCCTTTTTGTCTTGAGCCAAAGAGATAACATGCGGACATGTTATCAGTCCATGCAACTTGGTGAACCTCTGGGCCATACATGTCATCGTGACAATTGACTCATATGGCCATGATTTTAAATCAGGGACCATTTGGTGGACATTATTTAGGTGGGGATTCATTTCCACCAATCACTTTTGAGGTCGTTCCCTATTGAAGTTCATGGCCATATTTATTCACGCATTCAATATTGTATCTATAGACTGTAAGCAGGGTATTCAGGGCGAAACCCAGGTAAATGTGGAGTTGTAACAGGGTGTTTGAATGGGGGAGCCATGTTGAGCCCTCAAGACCCTCGTAGTAAAGCCTTTCAGCTCTTGATCTGCGCTTTTCGGAAAGGAAACCAACGCAACTTGGTACAGTATATTACCGCAACTGTCTTTGAGGTAGAACTTGAGGGGCTAAATTCGTTCTTGCAGCTTCGCATGAAACATGGGTGGCTGCGGCTAGGAAGCGACAGCGACGAGAGTATCATTCGAGCACCTTGTGCCCGACCCCGCGCAGCCGACAGCTTCCAAACGCGTGCCAAATAGCTGGTCTGAAAAAGAAAAAAAACACGTCTGCTGCTCTCCATCCTTTCTCTGACTTCCTTCTGGGCACTTTCTGCAAAGGGCGGGTCGTACGGTAGAGAGGTTAGAATAAGGGTACCTTGTTTTTCTGTATATAGTCTATTATAGGAGGGGAACCCTCACAACCAAACAAGGGGTGAGAAAGGGCACCTGGCTGGGGGACCTATCCTTTCTCCGATTCCGGGCACTTTCTTTCTGCCAAAGGCGCCATCCCTGCCACCAGAAAAATCTGACGCCAGAGCCCCCCGTCCCCATGGGTCTCACGCATCGAGGCAACTTCGCGCCTCGGCCACGGACGCTGGCCATCTGAGAAATGGCCGCGGATCGAGCGGGTCTCCGGGCGCAGGATCCCGGCGCCCCAACTGCTTCCCCAGGTGAGTCACAATCAAAACCTATGAAAATGGTCTACCCAGAACCATGTAAAGAATCAAGAAGGCGGCCGCAACTATTTCTGGCTAAAGCTGCCCCTTACGAACCTTCATCTACCCGGGTTGTGATGACTCAGGTGCCCAAAAAATATCCATCAGGTTCATCAGGCTCATCCGTCGGAAATGGGTGACTTAGAGGAGACCCTATAAGTAGTGGACATCAAACTTCGGTGGGTATTCTGTGCAACCACTTTTGAGATGGTTCCCGGCTCCCCTATCCAAAATCCTTCTGTGTTCTCCCAGATCGGCCCGACTCGACCTCTTCTTGTAGTGACAACTCGACCTCTCAGTTGGACCCCTGGGAAAAATTAAAACATGTCCAGTAGTGACAATCTCCTTGTAAACAAACGAGGACAGTTTTAAAAATACATACTCTTGAGCAAATGGAAGTCTTCCACGCGCCTGCCAGGGCCGATCTTCTTTTTTTTTTCCGTCAGAGCTGGCGCAGGAAGGCGGTGCCCGTGCTACCAACCTTTGTGGCCCAGCCTCAGATCGACGAATCGAGGCTGGGCCCCAAGTCCCGTTCGCACCACTTGGAAACCGTGGTTGAAACCATTGCCCAAAGGCACCACGAAGCGAACCTTGGGAAATAAGGTTTGTTGGTATTTACCACTGAACCATGGACATGAAACCAGAACGTTTGTTACGGTATTTACGCTGGGGAATCGAATCAGGGCTTCTTAGGCGGTGCCTAAGAGGATTTCGCCCATCCACAGTATGGCCCGAGAGGTCTTGTTTGTTGCTCGGAGGAGACCTTCTGGTGCTCGCTCCAATGTCAGCCTGGTTTGGCCTATGTCTACCAACCGAAGAAAAAAAGGCCCTCCTGGACAAAGGAAGCCACCCCTCTGCCACCAATCCGGGTTCACTGGCCTCTTGCGGAGTGTCTCTCGAAATAACCCAGTTCCTTTTGGTGTCCCAAGCCAGCCCCGAAAAGATGTGTCTCTTCCTTACAGGGTAGTTCTACTAGGCAAACCCAAAAAAACTACAAAACCACCAATTTGTTGGAGGGTCCAACCCTAGGTACCAGTAGAGAGGTAAGAATAAGTTGGTGCCCTTTTTTCTGTAGTCTATTAGCAGGGGAACCCTCCCAACCAAAAAAGAAACGGTAAAAGGGCACTACTGGGGGACCTAGGACCAAAGCTACCCCCCCCGCTACTGTCGGACCATCGCCTCTACCGCGACCTTCCTTGTAGCTCGAGCTCTTTGCATTCATAAAAGGCCTTCTTCGGAGAAAAAAGAACCTCCGCACGCATCATGCAGACCTGGGGCCGCGGGCCCACCTTGCCGTCCGCCTGAGCACGGACCCTGGCCCGCAGGAGACCAGACGCCTGGAGCCGGAGGTCAGAAGCGCGGGCCATGCTTTGGCCAAGCCAACATAGGGGAGCCCCCTAGGTCCTCCAGATTTGAGAGGTTTAGAATAAGTTGGTACCCGATTTTTTTGCTGTAGTCTATTTTAGTAGGGGCACCCTGGGGAACCCTGGGTACTTGGATGGTCTGGGAGAAACCGCTAAATGACTGCCTGGAGTCTAATGGGTCCATGACCCCATTATTTTTGGTAATGACGCCATGTTTTGAGGGTCATGGAGACTCTAGGTAGTAACCCTGGTTGTGACCCACTTACAATGGTTGTAAGTTCCCTGTAACTAGGGTTACTAACCATTTAGGTAAGTCCGAGACCGTCTAAGTACCCCCCAATCAACGTGGACCTGACAGGGGCCCGAGCCCTCAAAAAGGAAAATGGTCCAAACTAGGACCCCCTGTCAGCCCTTAAGCCAAAACAAAGGGGTGCCCTGAAAAACAGGGGTTCTACAGCGCCTGTTGGAAGAATCTCCCCGCTGCAAACTGTGCATCCAGAATCTGGCTCCGAATCCCCTCAAAGGGAAACTACAAGGAAGCTGATTCAATGGTTGTTCGACATTTTTATCCCACTGGACCTACTCACACTTGTTTCTAGCCCACGGTTGCTCACACTCCCCGCAGGATTCGTATTCACAGGCCGCTCAAGATGCTTCGTTCTTCTTCAAAGAAACACCAAAAACAGGCTGTTCGCAATTCCCCCCCCCCCCCCCACTGAAAGCTTTGGTCCTGCAGAGATTGGATCCGGCGTGGTTCTGGATCCGGCTCTAGGACGCTGGGCTTGCAAAACGTGTGCCTGTCTTCCTCAAGGGCAACCTGGAAGCGCTCAATCTGGAAGTGGGAAACACCCTCCCAAGGAAGGACTTCTGTTCCGTCAAGGACCGACGTGTGGCGCAGAAAAAGCACCCAACAATGCCCGAGGTGCGGCGCAAAAAAAGAGAGCCTCCTCCACGGATTCCTCGCCCATGATGTCCAAGACCTCCCCCACTCTCAGCTGGCGCAAAGCATCCTGAGCCAAGCGCCAAGCTGGCTCGGGACAAGCTTGTCTCGCACCTCTGGTGCTAAACACCGAAAAGTAGATGTTCAACCATATTTCACCATCCCCAAGATACTAAATGAACTTGAAGGAGATGGTAGTTTTTGGGGTTTGTTGGTTCGTTGTCCTGTTGAAATGGGGGGAGATCCCGAATCTTAAGCCGTAAAGCGTGGTGGACGCCACTACAAAAACAAACCAGTATCTGGCAGAACTAAGGATTGATTCTGGCCAATACAGAGTTTCAAGCTGGGTTCCAAGTGGGAGGGGGATGAAAAATCGGGGAACAAAAACACAACACGTAAATACACGTAATGACTAGAATTGCGATCCCTGTGAGCCCCTTTGAAAGAGTGTCACAAGGGGCAATCCAAGTAGCAGCTTAAAAGGCGCTAACGGCGTGTGAGGGACACTAAGCCGTCTTCCAACCAGGGGCATCTTGGTGAAAGCTCAGGCAAGTGAGGGAGCAGGGATGCGGCTTCCAATTCCGTTAATTTACTTCCTGACATTTCTGTTAGCTATCCTGAACTACATGGAGGGTGCTCCATGGTCGCGTTAGGCGCTATGTCCTGGGACTGCAAACTGAAGCTGCACTCATCAGAGCGAGGACGTCTGTGACATTATCTTTATGTCTTCAGCAAGGTTCGCTCATGCCTGAAGGGCCTGACGCAGGAAGCAGCTAGGAAAGGGCTCCCTCCGACCCACTCGCAATCGGCGTTTTTTTGAGCGCGCTGGTAAGCAAAGCCAAAGCTAACATTCCAGCGCAAGACTTCTTGGGTCAAGCCTTTCGTCCAAGTGCTGTCTTTCTAGGTGTTCCGTTTCGCACCACCCACAAAGCGAGTTTAATGTGTGTAACACATCTCCATGCGCCCCAAATCATTGGCATCATGCAGCTTGTGTGCGGCGCAAGGCTGACCCAAAGACAACCAAAGCCCAAACCCACCATGTTTCGGTCTGGTTTTGATCGTTTGAGCAAACCCAGATTCTAGTGGACCCCCTATTTGGCTTGTAGGGTGTGTGTGTGTGTGTGCCTTGGAGGCTCATGCGGGGAGCCCTTGCCAGCATGAATTCGCAACGTCCACGGCCATATTTGGGCCAAGGAAAACACACGGCTTTATGGTTGTCCCCAACGACTAGCGGACGATCGCTTCCGTAATAAGTATTGAGGACAAAACAAAAGCACTTGACTGGTCTTCCGAAAACTTGGCATGCTCCCCTTGACTTGGACCCCCAAAAAAAAACAAAAGGTGATGTTTGCAACCACCCAAACAGGAAATATGACGACCCCTGCAGGGTGTTTCGACCACATGTTCTCCTCTTCGCCATACAACTACCCACTTCTTCGCAGAATCTTCTGGCCATGGTTCAAAACTAATGGGATCCCATTTGAGGGTTTTCGGTGAATTCACCACCCATTTTAGGACCTATTGCAGTGGTTGGCGTGGGATCTTCACTGAGGGGAATCCGATCCTTCTGATTCGATCCACGGCATCGGTCGCTCCGTCCTGGCCGGTGACGGACACGGACTCCGTCAGGGAGGTTTCCTGAAGCAAGCCACCCTTCTTCAGTCAGGGGAAGAATCGACCAAAAAAGGCACGGCATGGGTATGTGGTCGAAAACCGGAGGCGCCCAAAAATGGAGGTGTTTGTTGTTTTTCTCTGAGGCCAAGGAATGCTCTTAACAAATCCGCAGATTTTCCCGAGCACTTAAGAGTCATCAAGGTATCATAGAGACATTGGAACCAGATCCATCCTTGAATCGGAGTCTAAGAAAGAAGTTCCAGCGCAAGTTGACTGAAAATGGCGAAAACTCGGGACGCTGGAATGTGGGGCTTGAGCCGTGATCAGCTTCTTGTTTGCTTTCTGCGCTCAAAGTCATCTGTGCCGGAGCAAACTCGGCTAGGTGGAGCCAACATGGTGCATCTGTCGGTCGCTGACAAAAACACCTGATACTTGAGGGAGTCTCCAACGGACCTCACCTGCTGCGTATGCGACGCTGGCGAAGGTGAGCACTGGGTGTGCTCACAGACCAGCTACCTCCACGGCCGCATCCATGGCATCCTTCGGACCATACTTCAGCATCTGCATCGGCCACAAGGCCCACATCTTTGGCATTGTCCATTCCTTTTGTTGCGCCGGCCAACATCTTCGACAGTTGAAGAGCGGTCCACTGGGCCATGATGTCTCATCACAGCCCAGTGCACTGCTCCTCCTTGTATTGACTGATGACTGTCCCCATTCTATTTGTTGCGCCGGCCAACGTCTTCGACATTTGAAGAAGGGCGGTCCACTGGGCCATGATGTCTCATCACAGCCCAGTGCACTGCTCTTCCTCACATCGACTGCTGACTGTCCCCATTGGAGTCCCCATTCTGTTTGTTGCGCCGGCCAACGTCTTTGACATTTGAAGAAGAGCGGTCCACTACTCTTCCTCACATCGACTGCTGACTGTCCCCATTGGAGTCCCCATTCTGTTTGTTGCGCCGGCCAACGTCTTCGACATTGAAAAACAGCGGTCCACTGGGCCATGATGTCTCATCACAGCCCAGTGCACTGCTCTTCCTCACATCGACTGCTGACTGTCCCCATTGGAGTCCCCATTCTGTTTGTTGCGCCGGCCAACGTCTTTGACATTTGAAGAAGAGCGGTCCACTGGGCCATGATGTCTCATCACTGCCCAGTGCACTGCTCTTCCTCAAGACACATCGACTGCTGACCTCCAAGCTCCCCACGTATCATCACGTGCAAAGGCCTGCGTGCCACCAGCAACCACTAGCCACAGATCTGTCGTCTTGTCGCGCAAGGCAACCTGTCATTGCTTCCCCCAGCATGGTCGGCGCCAATTTAATTGGAAACCGTCCGAAATGGATGTCTCTCTCTATGTTGAAACCCCTTTCCCATCTCACCCCCTCCCCCACCTTGACCACGGAGAGGCGGTCCCCCCCAGGCTGCAGGAAAACGGTGCCGTTGTTCCCCTTCACGGTCACCTGAGGACCCGCTTCCCACGGAGGCCAAACGGGGAGTCCAATGTAGAAAAAAGTCCTCAGACATTACCTAGGTCCTCCAGTAGAGAGGTTAGAGATTGCCCCGCTTTCACGGGCAATGTAATTGGGAAAGCGAATTAGCGGGGATACGGGGGAAGCGGGGATGTGCGAGGAGTCTCTGTAAAGGAAACCATGTCTAAATATCACCTGAAACAACTATGCCCACATCCCTGCTTCCCCTGCATCCCTGCTTGTTGGTTTGTCTGCTGTAAGCCCTCTCATCCTTGGCCATACACATGAGAGGCTCTGTAGGATTGGGGACCTGGCCGTAGCGCGTGCCCCCGGAACTGAATTTTCAAGGGTGCTTGGAAAACGGGCATTTTGCACGGTTCCTACCTGGAGGGGTCTTGCTCACGAGCTTGAGAGACTGGGGACTTGCATAAAAAAAAGGACTCTTTTGTTTTTGACGAGCCAAACTCAGGCACCGGACCTTTGTCAGGACCAGAAGGCTCTTTTGGAACCCAGGTGATTGGACACCTTTGGGGCTGCTTCTGGTGGCTCCCACCAGCTAACATGGAAGTGCACTGACTGTAGAAAGACTACTTTCCTCTTGGTTGGTTGGCCTTTTTGCACAAACCCATGTTAGTTGGTGAGGGTACCCCCAAAATAGTGGTTTTACTGTTGGTCTCCCTTTAAAACCCACCAAGTAGGGTCCCCCCCCCAAGAAGACGGGCGGGGGAAGCAGCAAAACGAACCGCACCCCCCCCTCCCTCCGATCCCTCCGTCCACGGGGTCCGGGGCCCCGGGCCCAGCCCTCCTGGCCATCCTTCAGCCGCCGCGCGCGGATCCGGCGCACCTCGTGGAGCTCCGCCTTCTCCTCGTCCCCGATGAGCTCCACGACCTGAGAGCCGACACATCTGCCCCGAAGTGGTGTTTTTTTTCTTGGGCCTCCAAGGCCCCCCCAAAAAAAATGGCACGGAACCCCAAGGCCCCCAAGGCCCCCAAACCTTGGGCTTTTGACCTGAAGGCTTTTTCTGGGGTCATTACTTTGACGGTTTCTGGGGGGTTGTCAAAGTCAGAAAATGGAATCGGCTGTTTCCCTTTAAGCCACCACTTAGGGGGTGACTTTGATCATGGTAAAATAATGAGGCCTACAAGGCCCCAAAAGAGCAAGGAAACCCACCTTTGAGGGCTTTTGACCTGTAGAAAGGAAACCAACCTGAGGCTGTGAAGGTTTAAAGTTTTAAAGAGATCCCCTTGGCACAGCCGTTGTGAAATCCAAGGCCGAGACTAGCTGATCACGAGCGGGGTTCTTGGTATTATTATACTTGTTGGTGGGTGCCCCCCGGATGATCTACCCAAAATTACAAATATTCCCTATGCTATGGGCTTGAGAGAACGCTAGTGCCATTTTTCCAAAACAGCCTGGTGGAAAAACAAGCTTCCCAGATTGCAGAAGTTTGAGGACACCGGGGAACATTGTTACTTTCTACCATGGATCTGGACTTCAAACTAAATGACCCATCCCCTTTTGGCCTACTTTAGGGGACATTCACAATTGTTGCCAGTGCCCAAGCAAAAATACAACTTCCGCTTGGCTCGCACGAGAGCTTTTGTTTAACATATACCTTCGCCAGACATGGCTGCCACTTCAAACTTCACCCAGCTTCGAGCATCCCCGAACGGAACATGTCTTGCTCCCATCTCGCGTCTTTTTCGCATACCCTCCAAAAGGCCTCTCTAGGGGTTGATTCCCCATTCTTTTCAACCATCGTTCTTTTCAAACACCAGCTGTTTTTGCAGGGTTTTGGGTGGCTTTGTAGAAAGAAGGATGCCTGGAAAGAATGGGGAAGGCACTAGAGCTTCGGTGTTCCTCTTAGTTTCTCTTTAAAACCACAAAACACGGGGTACCAACTCCAAAACGAGACCAGCAGCCCGGCTCCTGGGACTTCCTTCCCGTTGAGTAAGGTTCCTATCCTCCAGCAATCTATCCTCCAAGAATCTCCCTTGGGGGGAATCACCGTTTCCAGAATTCCTATGACTTCACTTTTGTTTGAGGGCATTCTTCAAAGCTACGAAAGCTTTTGACGGCTCTCAAAATGATATGTGCCTTTAATTGAGCCCAGCACCCCAAAGAAGAATGGGCGAACAGAATGAAGAAGATCCATTTCTATGGAAATGATTTGATGGTTCTCCTTCAAGTCCTTAGAGCCACACATATTGAAGCCCTTTTGTCCAATCCTACCCGGCTTCACTCCACGGGCCTCCCCAGCTTCCAGTCTGGCGAGGCAGGTGCTGTCCTGCGCGATCCAGTCGCTCAAGGAGGTGACGCGCAGGCTCGTGTTTTGGGCGATGCCACGCAGTCATCACGAAATGGTCCCGGTGGAATGTACATTTTAGGGACCCCCAAAAAACACTGTTTCAAGCCTCTTTTCACGGGATGCCATGGCCTCCACTCTTCCGTTTGGATAGACCCACGGATTTAAACCTGGGGGTAAGCCAAGGGTCAAAAAGAAGCTATGTGACCCAGTGGGACCACCAAGACCACTGGCACCCCAGTAGAAGCTGACAGATTCGGAAAGCTGTTTGGAAAAGGCCATGGGATTCTGGAAGCCAAAGAAACCAAGATGTGCGGGTGCTCCCTGCAAACTATGTAACATGCGCAACTAAAACTAAGTTGTTGCGTCTCAAACAACTGTCTTTTTTGGGGAGATTCCCTTTGCGCAATCTAGCAAATGGGGATACCCTAAAATGACACGACCATTCTACCAGAACTTCTAAGGCAAAATATCACAAGTGGATGGGTGTTCCTCTGAACTTGAAGAAGCTTTTGGCTGATGGCTGGGGTCAAGTCCTTTGATAGGCAATACCCAGGTTGATAGCTGGGATCTGGCATGCTGCTTGGCGCTGGAGCAGTTCAGGGGCAAAACTACAAGGCCGCCTGCGAAATGCGAAGAAAGAGTGGCCCCTGCTGCTTTCCAAATGTGGATGTCGCGACTTATAAGAATCGCCCGGCGGCAAATTACTGCTTTACACAGCGAATCACCAGTGCTTCAGAAAAAGAACATGTTCCGCAAGTACACATCGCCCTGGTCCTCTACAAAACCCCCGTCAACTGGTGGGTTTATCTAATGGGCTGGAAGTTGACTGGCGCTACTTCTAAAAGGGAAAGCTGAGTTGACTGCGGAAGGAAGAGCAGATGCAGGCTCCAGTTGATGAGATTTTTGCCTGGCATGGACACCGACTACAAGAGGGAAAGCTGGGCAGGAGTATTGGAAAAGGAAGGGAGATGACACGGAACTGTGAACTTTTCTGCATGGATCTTAGCTCCTGGCTCCGGCACCTTGTCGCCCGCCCGCGAATTACAGCAAACCGCGGAGGCTTGTCTGAGTGTTTGGAACCTGCGTCGAGCTACCTTGGCTCGGCACGCAGGTCTTGAGCGCGCAGATGCGTGCTGCAGCAGCGCAAGTCGCCCCCAGCTGGTTCAAGACGGCGCCATGACAATTCTGCAGCACTTGCGTAGCCGATCGCTCCGTAGTTGGCTTGGTCCTACGTTTATAAGACGTTCGTCACGCGTTCCTGGTTGCTCGGACAAAACATTAAGATTGTTCAGCTGCGAGCTCCTGAGCTCAAAGCTGCCGGTTTGCATTGATGCGGGAATCTTGTTAGCCAAGACCGCGTTTTTGGCGGAGTTTGCGCCGTCTCTCTGGTTCCGCCCTTACTCGGGAATATTGAAGCAATTTGCAAGAATCAAGCAACGCGAGGCGAAACTGACAACAGTCCTCCAATTTGCTTCGGCGCCGTGCAAATTTCGAGCAAACCTTCCGAATTCCGAGCAATTCCGAGCAATTCCGAGCAAGTGAAGGAGTTGAAGTAAAAACACAACAGGAGAGACGGTTGAATTTCGAGCAGTTCCGAACAATTCCGAGCAATTTCGAGCAACGGCGGTGAATTCTGACCAATTTCGAGCCGGCAACTCCGTGGCAGAGTTGCGGAAGGCCTCGCCGCGCTGCCAGGGCAACCAAACTTCGGACAAAGCGCGCTTCGGAGAGCGCCTTTCTCTGAATTGTCTCCTGCAGGCTCCCTTCTTTCAAACCCGCCAATCAGACTCACAAAGCCGGCGGGGCTTCGACTTCGGCGGGGGAAAATTTGATAGTGTTTTTCACGCGCTTCGAACACAGTCTCGTCACTTCTCCCAAAACTAAAAACCCAAGGAGCGCCCGCGACGCCGCGCCAAACGGAAACTTGCTTTCAGATCTCAACAAGGAGCCCCGGCGACACCAAATCAAACGGAACTGAAAATCAAATCGCAAAACGAAGGTCTAGTGACGCGAGGCGACACGATTTCAGATTTGCAGCGGAAGGCGCCAAATCGAATGGAAACTCAAACCCAGGACTCAAACGGCAGCTCCAGCGACGCCGAATCAAATGGAAACTCGGAACCAATCGCGAAAGGAAGCTCCGACAACACCAAGGCAAACGGGCGCAACAAGATGCAAAAAGTCTGCAAAAGAAGCTCCGCTGAACCAAGCTGAGTGAAAATTCAGAATTCAACAGCACATCCAAAACGGAAGCCCCGGCGTCACGAGATCCAATCAGGGAGGCTAAAACAGAGACATCTAAAACGCAGCAGAGATCGATCCTCGCGAAGGTCGAGCCACGCCTCAGCGGAACGCGCGCTCTTCTCACAAGCCTGAGCCGCGCGCAGGCCGGCGCCGGCGCAGGAACACGAGGCTCCTGACAAAGCAGCTTTGAAGCAGCGAGCGAGAGCCAGCAAACGAGAAAATCAACCGCCAAGGCGGCCACGCTTTCGCTTTTCATCGCGGAGGCAGAGCGAGCCTTTCAAACTCAGCCCTCGCGAGCAAGGCGCGATGCCACGTCGGCGTGCCTGACCTAAGATCTTGCGCGCCCGCTTGTTCGTCCGCGCCTAAACAAATCAAGGGTTGTCGCGCGAACCTCGCGCTTGGACACTGCGACCTCATCGACTCCGCGCAGGAACAAGGCCTTGTGCGCCGCAAGGCGCCCGCGTGCGGTGTTCAGAGCTGAGGACCGCGCTCTGGAGTCGTGGGGCGCGTTGTCCAACCTGCAGCAAGATCTGACCAGCTGGAGCACAAGAATTTCGCCGACCCAGTCAAGGGGGGCGCAGTGGTCGAACTGCTGTGGCCTTGCAGACGACGCTCCGACAAACGAAAATGTAGCTGACAGAGCCACAGAAATTCAATTAAAACCCTAGCAAGCGAAGATGAGCTAGCCGTTTCTTCCGATACGCCTCGCTCGAAATTTCTTGAGTTTTCCGTCTTATAAGTGGGCTGCAGCCTGCAGGGGAATCCATCGGGATTGTTTTACGAATTGGTTTGGATGGTTGCGTCGGCTTTGGGATGGTTATTGGGCCCCACCACCTGAGGCCACCGAAGGGGAAGTGACGCGGGGCCCACCTGAAGCCACTCAAGGGGAAGCAAGGCGGCCCCCCCCAAAAGCCACCTGAGAGGAAAGAATTTGAGAATAATTTTAACGAAAAAGACAACCGCTACTTGCAGTCACATGTGACCGTATCCACGGAAGGTCCACCAACTCAACACCACAACTCAAAACAACGACCTTCTTTGGCCAAGCACAACGGGGTCTATAGCAGCCGTGCAGCAGTGCGAGTTGCCAGCTCCACTGCCGGACAGGCGGACCTTCACCTCCCTCCGCCAACCCACCACCTTGCGCCGCCATGCTGCAACAGCTGGCGAAAAGCTGCCACCCACAGCTTGGGCCAGACTGCCACTCACAAGCAGTCGCACAACCGTCACAACAACTCAAGCTCATAAACGGTTGCCTACGCGACTGCCTACGCGAAGCTTCGCAGCACAAGCCTCCGCGAAATGCCTACGCCCGCCTACGCGGTTGTGGCCCTGTCAATCAAATGCCTACACTGAACCTATGTGTGTTTTGCAGAAGCCCCCCAACCCCCTGCTTCCCCTGTTTCCCAAAAGTAAGGGCGGCCCGTCTTCTTGGGGGAGACCCTTTTTGGTTGGTGTTAAAGAGAGACCAACAGGAAAACCACCATTTTGAGGCCCCAATTTTGAGACGCGCAACTAGGTCCTACAGCAAAGAGGTTAGAATAAGGGTACCAGCTTCTTTCTGTAGTCTATTTTAGTAGGGGAAACCTCCCCCAAAAAAGGGTGAGAAAGGGCACTACTGCAAGTATGATCCTACTATCGCCTCAAGGATTTTTACTAAGGCACACCGGAGGGAGGGCTCAGGTGGATCAGCCGGTCCAGCGTGCTGTCAGTGGTAAGGACAGTCTCCTTCAGCACCTGACCGGTCCGGTCAAATGGCCATGGGTTGCATAACCTATGGCGAGCCATTTTGGGGTGGATGAACATCCAGTTGCCACCTATTTTGCTGTTCACCATTTATACAGGGTTTTGACCCACAGCCAAATGGGTGTCTCTTGGAATAGACCCCAAAGTGGTGGGTCGCTTCCCTTTGGTTTCCCAATAAAACCACCGCAACAAGGATACCCTCAACAGAATACAAACCCAAATGTCCCGCCACATTGACTAGAGAGGTGGCATGATGTGGAAATGGGGAGGTGTGTTGGATTGTTGCCTGTTGGCTACCGATTCCAATGGGTCCTTAAAATGGTTGAACACAAGTCGCTCTTTTCTGGGGATTTGTCTTTACCTGCAGACCGAGGGGAAATTTCCGTTGTTTCCCTTTTCAAGACCCCTCGCGCTACGCAGCTACAGCCAGACGCGCCTATAATCCCAGGGAGCCCTTGGATACTGTCTTTATATAAAGCTCGGTACCCTTTTTCGGGTTGTAAAAGGAGACTCAAACAAAACCACACCTTTGTGTGTTTGGCAAAAACACCTGTCTTGCGATCAAACGGATCCTTACCACCTCAGCATGGCTTAATGCTCTGCTCCCCGGCCTGACCGTCACTAGTGGTCTGCGAAGCGTGTCACCCACCGTGTCACATTCATAGACGTCCTCTTAGGGTAAAGAGATGGCCCTGGTAGATGATTAAACCACCAGGTAAACCAGGGCCAGCTATGTTTCTACCAAAACAACCAAAAGGACACCTATGGTCGCATTTCTCACAGGCCTTGTAGCATATCCTGGCCAGAATCCAGACATCCTCTCTAGTGAGGATCTCTTTGTACTCGTTGTTCTGGGTCACGAAATCCAACCTGCAGGCGCTGAAAGCTTGCATCAGTCTGGTCAACTCAAAAGATCTGGTCAAAGCGAGCCCCAAGCCGGATATGGCTAGGACATTTAATGGTTGGAACAATCCCCACCTAAATGATGTCCACCATTTCGGGTCCCTAATAACAACGAATAATAATAATAATAATAATAATAATAATACCCACATGGCTGTGGCACAAAAAAGTAGAACCAGTTTGTGGGCCCCTTGGCTGGAAACAAAGACCAAAATCTGCGTAACCCCAGCCCGCTAAAAAAAATGAGCCAAACCCATATCAGCGCCAGCAAAGGCTCTTCAATCACCGGTGATCCCGTCATCCCAGAGGCGCGCCAGCTCATCACCAGGTCTTCAGGAGTATCCTCGCCCATGCGAAGCCTGCGCGACGTCAGCGCTTCGAAGCCTCCAATTTGCACTCAGCACGACGTAATCTGGGTCCCCCAGTCGTGCCCTTTGACCAACCTTCTTTTTGGTTGGGAGGGTTCCCCTACTGAAATAGACTACATAAAACAAAAAAATCGGGTACCCCTATTCACCTCTCTACTGGAGGACCTAGTAATAAAAACATGTGTGCGCGCGTTTTGTGTGTATTTGTGTGCTTGTGTTTGTGTGGTGTCTGCTTGTCACATTGTGTGTGTGTGTGGTGTGGTGGTGTGTTTGCGTGATGTGTGCTTGGTTGGTTGGTTGGTCGGTCGGTCGGTCGGTCGGTCGGTCGGTCGGTCGGTCGGTCGGTCGGTTGGTTGGTTGGTCAGTTCTTTGTATGCTGTGTGCTTGTTTGCTTGCTTGCTGGTGTGTTTGTTTGCTTGCTTGTTTGCCTGCTTGCTTGCTCCTGTGCTTTTTTCAGGTTGGTTTGAAGGGAAACCAAAAGCAACCCGGCGACCACACCCATAACAGGAATTCCAGGGTGTACAGTAGCACCCCCTCCACGCTGCCGGGGTATAGTTTGCGCCTTAGGAAGCTCGCGACGTCGTCCTTGTCAAAAGGATCGCCATCTGGCTCGCCTGGTGCAAATGAGGAAAGAAGGAATCCTGTGTTGACCACCCGATAGACTTCTGCCCGGTGGTTGATGTCCTCCAGGGGAACATGTGCGAACCCCATTGATTAAAGTCCATCATGGGGTACGCAAAGAAGTGACCCCTGGCACAGGAGGCTCCAGAAATCTGGAGGCAACACCGCCCCCGAGCAGTGCACGCAACCGGCGCTATTGTTCAGAGCGACCAACCGAAACCACGTCATATCACCAAAGGCAAAGAGACCAAATCCCTCCAGTTGGAAATCACTTTCCCAATACATGGCAAGAAACTTCCTGAGGGCAGGTTGCACCAACAAATTGCCACAGGTCAGCTGAGTCATCATCAAAACCCGACATCAAAAAGGTCTACTCAGAACCACGCTTCAAGAATTAAGAAGGCGGAGAGAAGCAACTATGTATGGGATCGTCCCTTACTAACCTTCATCTACCTGGCCCCACTATTTTACCATGATCAAAGTCACCCCCTTAAATGGTAAGCAAAAGGGAAACAGCCCCATCTACCCGAATCAGGGTTGTGGGAAATGTCATAGAATCACTGCTAAGAGTCCGCAAAAGGGGTCCCCCAACAGTTAAGCGCGTAAAAGCAGCAAAACTGCACATTGAGTGCGGGGGGGTAAACATTGGGAACCCACGACTGGATCCTATGATTGAGTGGGGGTTGGTATACCCTGGGACACCTAATTTAAAGGTTTTTCGTGGAATTTGGGCAACACCTTCAAATTAGGATGTGTTTTGGAGTATTTGAGTAGCATTTGAGTAGCATTTGAGTAGCATTTGAGTAGCATTTGAGTAGCATTTGAGTAGCATTTGAGTAGCATTTGAGTAGCATTTGAGTAGCATTTGAGCAGATTCGACCAAAATCTTCAAATTAGGATGTGTTTTGGAGTATTTGAGTAGCATTTGAGTAGCATTTGAGTAGCATTTGAGTAGCATTTGAGCAGCATTTGAGCAGATTCGACCAAAATCTTCAAATTAGTATGTGTTTTGGAGTATTTGAGTAGCATTTGAGTGAGCAGCATTTGAGCAGATTCGACCAAAACCTTCAAATTGGTATTTGTTTTGGAGTATTTGAGTAGCATTTGAGTAGCATTTGAGTAGCATTTGAGTAGCATTTGAGCAGCATTTGAGCAGCATTTGAGCAGCATTTGAGCAGATTCGACCAAAACCTTCAAATTGGTATTTGTTTTGGAGTATTTGAGTAGCATTTGAGTAGCATTTGAGTAGCATTTGAGTAGCATTTGAGCAGCATTTGAGCAGCATTTGAGCAGCATTTGAGCAGATTCGACCAAAATCTTCAAATTAGGATGTGTTTGGGAGTATTTGAGTAGCATTTGAGTAGCATTTGAGTAGCTTTTGAGCAGCATTTGAGCAGATTCGACCAAAACCTTCAAATTAGTATGTGTTTTGGAGTATTTGAGTAGCATTTGGGTCATCATGCCAATTGTCCATAGCCCCAGGTGATACTGCCGACCTTGAACATGAAGTGGCAGCATCAAGGTTCATGTGCCCAGAGAAAAAATGTAGCAAATCTAGCTTTTTAGTCACTATTTGAGCAATGTCCATTTATGTGGCAAAAAGAGTTTAAATAGCGCTTTTTAGGTACCATTTGAGCAAAGAACACATTACTTTTGGGGTCCCCTTTTGGGGACTCTTAGCAGTGATTCTATGAAAATGACCACTTCTGTGATACAACAGAAGAAGGGCAAACCCCAAAGACTAACCCCCCATATACAGGGGGAGATTCCCAAAAGTATCACAGAAGTGGGTGGGGAGAAACCCCGAGTGATCAACCACAACCCTGGTTTTGAGCAAGTGACTCAGGCAAAAGGGAAAGTCAGCCGATTCCATCCCGCGCCTAGGCCTTCCAGCAGCTCGGTGCCGCTGCCTTGCGCCTGGAAGGCATCGGACGGCCAGCGACGAAGTTCGCGACTTTTGAGGGCGAAAACCCCCCGGGTCTGAAGAAATGCTTGCCTTAACACGCGCCCGACCAAAATACCCCCAAACAAAACAAACCAAGAACAAACACCTTGCTCCCTACTTGATGACTTGGCTTGGGGGGGGAGAATATTTCGAATGCCGTACTGTCATGCCCAACGTGAGCATACTGCCTAGAAGCCGTACAAAAGGATAGGTCTTCGGGAATGTACCCTGGATGGCCCTTGTATAAGCCCCACTCAAAACGCCACTGAATTTGGAGCGTGTCCATTTGGAGTATGAAAGTAGAACCTCAAGGTATCGACCTTAAGGTATCATTGAACATGGAAGTGCACAGACCCCTGTGGAAAGACCACTTTCCTCTTGGACAAGGGCTTTGCTCACAAACCCCTGTTGCTTCTAGCCGCATGCTCCTGTTAGCCGCATGCTCCCCTAGTGGAAACCATGTGAGCTATGGTCCAAGCTCATTTTCTACATGGCCTATGGCCTATTCCCAAATAAAACCCTTTCTTGGTTGCTTTCTGCTCCCCTGCTAAAAGTTGTTAACTTGTGGTTTCATGCGGAAAACCCATTTGTTGGATCAAAAGTTGAAGTCCTAACATCCCTTGGCAAACTGCACCAAACCCTTAGATCGGTCTAACTTCCCCTGGTCCTCATGGGCCATCCCTACTGTGGATGGACAAAATCCTCTTAGGCACCACCCAACAAACCCTGGAACGATTTTCGATTCCCCTACGTAAATACCAACAAACGTTATGGTTTCAACCATGGTTTCCAAGTGGTCAATACCAACAAACAATGGTTTCACACGGTTTCCCTTCGTGGTGCCTAAGAGGATTTCGCTTTTCCATCCACAGAAAGACCACGTCTCCGACGCTCGCCGACCGAGCCGATCGAAGGCGCCTTGGGGGACGCGGCGCGGAGCGCACCTTTGGCCCGCTGCCCGAAGTCTTGGACCTGGCGGCAGAGAAATGTCAGTGATGCCTCCCAAGCAAAAAGGGCAACCAGAGGTCAAAATGACTGGGTATGGGCATATATAAAGATAAATGTATATATATATATATGGGCATATGTATATATATATATATTGGCAATGGGTAGGTGTGTTTGGGTCTGGCTCAAATTACATAAACGGAAATGGGACCGCAGGATGTGAGAAAAGTGCTTGTTTCCATTGACCAAAATAGCTATGCTTGACCCGCACCCATTTGTCCAGGGCGCCCATGGTGCTTTTAGGTCTCCAGTAGAGAGGTTACAATAAGGGTACCCTTTTTTTGGTAGGGGAACCCTCCCCCAAAAAAGGGTAAGAGGGCACTACTGGGAGATCTAGGCTTTGAACCGGGTAATGTTGACTGATTGAACCGTGGGGTGCGGTGGAAGAAAGGATCCCCCACCAAGGCACCCCCCTCAAAAAAAGATGGGAAATGGGGTATTCATCAGGGGTCAACGGAATTGTGCCATCCACTTTCACCCAACGGTTGCTCTTAAAGGCATGGAGGCACCAATTGGCAAGCGAGTTATGCTAGGTCTCCATCCCAACTGCGTTTTGTGGATGTTCTTCAACCAGTGTGCCAATTGTTGACAAACCACCAATCCATATATGGAGTAGGGTTATCATGCGCAGGCAGGATCCTCTCTACCATGTCCATCCAGCCCGCATCGCTTGCCACTGCATCGCTTGCCACCGCCAAACCCGGGGCGCCTCAGAGGCTCTTCTCACTGCCACCTGCTTCTCCCAGTGGTTCAGTTGAAACCTCGCTGCCATAAGCCTCAGAGTCAAGATGAGAAAGCGCGGGAGCCTCGAGGTTTTGCATGCGCGTCACGTGTCGAAACTAGACCACGCCCCTTTTGGGGGATCTTCAAGAAATGAGCTGTGGCTTGTGATGCACCTAGCTCCTCCAGTAGAGAGGTTAGAATAAGGGTACAGTACCCTTTTCTGTAGTCTATTTTAGTAGGGAAACCCTCCCAACCAAAAAAAGGGAGAGAAAGGGCACCAATTGCTGGGGAACCTAATTCGTCACAGTGGGAGCCAACGGGTCCCTTGCAGCACACTTCGCCCGCTGAGGAAGCGGCTGCTGCTTTGGCTTCGTGTTTCTCACCAGGAGTCGCACAGATTCAGTCCTCTCCAGACTTGGGTGTAGATCCCCCAGTAAAAAGTGTTTCACTTTTTGCTGGTTAAGAGGAAATATGAGGGGAATCCAAAAAGTTGTTCAGTCTAAAGATCCAACCCAATACTGTAGCAGTAGAGCAGAACAAGCCCCGAATTGCAACCGGTTTCCTCTTGACCTCTCGAAGTAATAAGGTATGTTCGAAACGAGGTCCTTCTCATCTGTTGTGTTTTGTGGGTATCTTCCATGGTGGGTTCTTTCAAGCAAACCTCACGGAATCTTGTAAGATCTATATGGCTGGCTCAGAAAAGTGGAATTCCAAAATGGCACCCTGGTAAATGGAACCAAAGACTAAAACCCGCGTAACCCCAGCTCTTGAGTTTTGAGCCACAATATGTGACATATGTGTGACAGGGGCAAGGGGATGCTCGTTCTTGTACAGGGCTCTGGGGAATGGAATCCACTTCTGTGATACAACAGAAAAAGCTTCCCAAAGACTATTTTGCTAATATAAAGGGGGATTCGCTTGTATCACAGAAGTGGGGAGAAACCCCTTGATCCCACAACCCTGTTCTTGTAGGAATAAGAAACACGGTTGTTTTGAAGCATGGACAGCAAGGTTGATTCCCAAACCTCGCCCCGGGAGAGCTTTCCAACCCTTGGTATGGCACGCGCTGTCCTCTGCAAATGGAACAAACATCAAGTCGGAAGAAAACAAACAAAGATGGGGTAGCCTTGTGGAAAAAAAAAAAAAACATCCAGTCCTCAACACACCAACCTGCATGGGCTACCCTTTGGCGGACTGTTGAGAGATTCATGTCCAACCACTCACTAGTGATGTGGTTTCAACTCGTACAAGTGGTAGCCATTTAAGGAACACGTACCAACAAACGAGACGGGAAAAAAGAGAAAAAACGATGGCTACCAGCATGGCTCTTTCCTGCCCGTCGGATCCCTTGACCTCAGATCTGGAACTGAATACCTCGTCTTTGTTCAGGGGTGCCCGTTGGTCATACAAATGATTGTGGCCAGCGATGGTCAAAGATATGTGGGTATTTCCCTGCGCGCTGGTGTCATGGGCAGTACTTCTTCCACCGGATGCCTGGCTGCGTCCCTATCCACAAGAGGTTCACTCGGCATGCCAAGCAATTCAACAAGTGCACCCCGGACCTGCATCTTCTCGTCAGCCCAAGAGCAATTTGATCTAATTTGGGTGCACCCCATGTCCTCCTCCAACCAACTGTAGACTATCTGGTAGGTCCTCCAGTAGAGACGTTAGAGATTCAAGGTACCAACTTTTTTCTGTAGTCTATTTTGGTAGGGGAACCCTCCCAACCAAAAAAGTTGGTGAGAAAGGGCACTACTGGAGGACCTAGTCTCTACTGGAGGACCTAGTCTTTCCTTTTGCCCGTCGCTGGGGTGTCTCACCAAGTCCACTCACGGAGCAGCCGCCCCACCCAAGAAGCCCACGGAGGTCCTGTGGTCGTCCAAGACCCCGGAGGCATCCCCTCGGGCAAGCTCCTGGCAGACGAGGTGCAACTGAGTCATCATCAAAACCCGGTATTAATCCCAGAACCATGCTTCAAGAAATAAGAAGGCGGCTATCCGCACCTATTTATGGTTGGGATTGTCCCTTACTAACCTTCATCTACCCGTGTTTTGATTGTGGCTCAACTGACAATCTGGTGGTTGAGACCACGCACCTCTCAGACCACGGGGAAAAAAGAGAGCGGCACCCTTTTTTTGGGTTGGTGGAGTTGAAAGGGAAACCCTGACCCAAAAAAAGGAAAAAAGGGCACCACTGGGCAACAGAGAGCAATAGTACTTTTGAGAACCCAAGGAACGCAGGCACAATGTTCACTTTCATGAACCAGAAAGCTGACAGCCAGCGACACGGCAAATGAAAACCACAACTGTCCCAGTCCTCCGCCCGCTTGCGCGCGGAGTCCAACTCCTCCTCCGCCGCTGCCAAAGCAGCGGCAACCTGCTTTGGGTTGGGATGGCAACGGACAAAAGCTGAAAACCGGCAACTGCTCTTTGGGGGCAATTCTAGGTCCTCCAGTAGAGAGGCTAGAATAAGTTGGTACTTGTTTTTTGCTCTGTAGTCTATTTTAGTAGGGAAACCCTCCCCCAAAAAAGGGGAGAGAAGGGCACTACTGGGGAACCTAGGCAATCTCTCAAGTGCGATGTCCTGCGCTGTCTGCGGAGCTCACGGCTCCCGCGCCGCGTAAACTCCCCCGATCTCCCGATGGCCTTCCGGCAAACACCCGACATCTCAAAGGAGGAGAGGCCGCCAGTCTGCAGCTCGGGGAGCCTCAGCGGCCAAAGCTCGGCGGATGCAACCAGTCCAGGCTAGGTCCTCCAGTAGAGAGGTTAGAGAGCAAGGGTACCCGAGTTTTCTTTATTGTAGTCTATTTTAGTAGGGGAACCCTCCCAACCAAAAAAGGGGAGAGAAGGGCACCTAGCTGGGGGACCTAGCAGGCTTCTCACACAAGGCCCATGAGTGCGGGGATGGGCAAAAAGGGCTTCTTTTGCACTGTGATACAACGCAAGCATGAGTGAAGGTGCACAAATATACTTGGGCCAACATGGCGCACCAAAGGCAATGATACGTAAAACACCCATGAACAAGTACATGAAACGTCTTGATACGCTTGTCTTGCATGGGCCATGGTGGCTATCTGCGAAACGCATCCCGAATCCCGCGCCTATCTGCTTCTTCCTTGGCTTCCTGACAGGAGGCCTGCGGGAGGCATCTGGCCGTGGCTCAAAAATGGACACCTGGCAATGGAAACCTGGCCATGGAAACCTGGCCATTTGGGTAAGGCCCCGGGAAATAAACAACAAATATTTGTCCAGTAGTGATGAATTCCTTTTAGACCCAACAAGGGAAAATACAAGTAAAAAATCATTTCAGCAAATGGAGGGACACAAAGACTAAAACCGCGTAACCCTAGCTCTTTAATTTTGAGCCACACCCATCTCACACAAAGTCACACCTCCCCACCGCGAACCGCGCGGCTCGAAGTTCGAAGCCTCCGCTTTGTCGAAGAGCGCTTCAATCTCACCCACTGCATAGCCCAGCGTCGCCATGCGCTCCTCCAATCAAAGAACCCCGCAGGCAAAAACCACATGTGGGTGCCTCGTCTGTTCTTTGAGGGTACGTACCCGTGCTCGGTTTCCTCCCCGGAAAGCCTGTCCAGCCCCAAAAATGCTATCCCAAGAGGAACATGGCGTATGAAACCATTGTCTTGACGCAAAAGCAAGGTGTAAAAACCCATGGTCCTTTGGAAGTGTTTGGGGGCACTGGAAACCCGTTTTGGGGCTGGTTTAAGGTCTCCTAGTTTAGGACACAGCCATACGGAAGTGTCTGTTTTGAGGCGACCCCAGAAAAATCGTGTTGTATGTTTGGTCTTCCCTTTAAAACCAACCCCCACATGGGTGCCAAATAAAAACCAAACTGTGTTATCAAGCCTAGGCCACCTAAGGTAATACCTAGGCAAGCAGCAAACCGTTGACTACTTTTCACACTGCTGATAGTGCTCTTGAAGTCTGTAGCGGCGGAGCATGTACAAGGTACACTCATGCACAGGGTTGGAACCTGAATCCACACCCCCCTCATTTGAGATTGAGCAACAACGAAAATGTCGGCAGGTTTTGCAACCCGCTTTGATTCCATACGCACATCCATTGCACGTTGAAAATGGACATTACACATCCGTCGTGCATGCAAATTGCTACTCTCTCTCAGAAGGGCTCCGTTGTGATGAGGATTGCATTCACCACCTTCCGCTAGTAGACCAGCCGCGCGAACTCCAGGTCGACCACTGCCAGCTGCTCCAGTCCTGACTGCTCCAGTCCTGACTGCCCCAATCTCTCCAGCTTCGGCTTCTGGCAGCGGAGCTGGAGGCGGGCTGAGCAGCTTGCACAGGTCCGCGGGCGCGGTCCTCGGCGCTTTGCCTTTGGCTGCGCCGTGCGAGCTTCTTCGCATCGTCCTCCGCCTGGCCGCAAATCTCCTTGACTTCAGCTTCGAGGTCCACGGCTCCGGTTGCCCGGAGCGTAGGGAACTTCGCGCCAAAGGTGACGAGATTGCGCATCCCCGGGAGGATGTTGACCTGGTCGACGAATTGATGAAGACTCAGCATTTTCCCGTTGTACGAGAATAGCCATGGAAACTCAAGCAGGCTGGCGTCATAGTCCCCGACCTTGCCGCCGGTGACGTAGACGGTCCTCACATATTGGAGACCTCGTTTTCCATAGCGTGGCCCAACCCCGAGAAGTCGTTGATCATAACTCCGTGGAAATTCGGGGAGGACACAAAACCTATAGATAGACATCTGGTAGAGGCTGTCGCGGTTGTGCCCTTGCTCCACCATGCGAAGGGCGAAGGTCGCGTCTTTGTCAAACCGATCTACCACATTGTCGTATCCAAGCTTGCGGGCCCTGCTGTCGTAGTTCTTCGAAGCCTCGATCTGCTTGGCTTCAAAGGATGTTGCTCCTCTCTTTGCAACATCAGCATAGCCCTTGAAATCATTGATGAGGAGCTGGTCAACCGTCTTGCCGACGCGGTGGCTCACCTCCTCAAGCATCTGCGTTCTCCGCTTTGCGGCTCTGAAGAGCTGAACGTCGTTGTTCTCCTTGGTGCTCCGTCCACAGCGCTGACACTTGAGCTGCCCCTGCATCATGTCCTCGCCGCAGAGGCTGCAGTCCGTGTAGTGGACGGGCATCGCAAAGGTCTTGAAACGGACAACTGAGGTGTCGGCCGCGGGTTGCCCCGGGCAAGAAGCGGCCGTATCCTCATTTGTCTGCTCTTCTTCAGGATTTGTGGCCCTGTTCCCCTCCGCATCGGTCTGAAAGGCCTCGTCTGCAGTCACAGTGACGGCTCGCCTTGCGGCGAGCATATCGACAGTCGTTTGATTCTCCAATGCCTCAAGACGAAGGGCGTTCCTCCAAAGCACTTCTCCGGTCTTCGCGTCTGTGTAGTACAGAATGGAGTCATTGGGAACGATGTCGTTGGTCAGCATGACATCAGACTCGGAAAGGAAAAACACCACTCCGAGCTCAATCGCATACTTGAAGTCGATCACAAGCTCAATGGGCATCGTTGCTCGGACTCCAGCATTGTACGATGAGCTCTCTACCGGGTGGATGGAAAAATGGCTTTGCGAGCGGCCACTCTCCGTGGCACCAACGCCACCCGGGACCAAACCTGTCCTGACGATGTTCTCGGCTGCGTTCTTGCTCGTGCGATGGTATAGTTTGCCAGGGCCATCATCAACCGGTGAAAGTTGCAGTCCAACCTTGCGAGCGTCCTCCGGGAGAAACTTCCCATAGACGGCCTTCGCAAGTGCATACTGGTTCCGGCTGATGTCGCCATCAGCATCAACGCTGCTGGCGTGTCCCTGACTGGCACGAACTTTGATGACAACCCACTCCTGGTTGTTCTCGGCAGCCGAAGGGTGCTTGATCGCGAGGACGGTGTATCTGCATTTCGGATCGAGTGCAAAAATCTTCAACAGCGTTTTGTACCCGATATTGCTGCGGGTCTTTCTGTTGAATTTGTCACATAGCTGATGGACGTCGACAAAATAGTTCTCATCGAAATCGAGTGGCCTCTGTTCTTGAAATCTGCCACGAAGCATACCAGATATGGTTGTGCACCGATCGGTAGAGGACGTTTCTCCCTTCATGAAGTTGGGCACCTTCAGGATCGTGCCCGGGAGAATCCTCGCCTCATACTCCTGGCCGCGGAAGATGACGGTTCCGCCGGGCTTGCCTGGCAATGCGCTTCCGGCAGGGGTTGCCCCCCGCACATCCGACGCCACCGCAGCAGTTGATGGTTTCGCCTGTACCTTAGGCGATGGTTTCGCCTGTACCTTAGGCGATGCTTTCGCGGTGAACTTGGGTGTAGCCGGAGCGGCCTTGACGCCAAGCGCAGCCTCAGCGGCACTCCCTTGCGGGACTGCATCATCGTCATCATAGTCGATCTCCTCCTTGATTTCGACTTCCTCGATCTTTTCGAGGATGCGGCCCTTCGCGAGCTTGATCGGACGTTGAAGGCTTTCCCATGACTCAAGAGTGAGCTTCCTGTTCGCCTCATACTCGGCCAAAGTGTTGGGGTTGAGTCCAGCTTCGGCGTCATGAGAATATTCAAGGTACAACCTGACGTTGTTGAAATCTTCTTTGTGGGACTCAACGACAGCGACACACTTCATGACGTTGTACAACGACCACAGCCACTCCACCGTCGTCTTCCGGTTCTCGATGGAGTCCATCATGTGATAGTTGTCAAGCCGGTCCTGACGAGATACCAAGAACGTCGACTCCTTCTTGCGAAGGAGCTTGTGCTTGTTGAGCGACTCATCCAACAACTTTTCCATGAACTGGTTGTAGATGGGCGGGAGCATATAGTACGAACCCTCGGTGTTGGCCAAGATCGTGATGTTTGCAATGCTCCACCAACTCCTGCACTCCTCAAGCACATCGATCGCCTTGGCGCACTTGTTGAACAGCTCGGGCCAGTGACCGTCTCCGCAACGGTATGGCCATTCGGGCTCATCGCAGATCCCACCACTGCCAACGAGCTCGTTCCCGGACCAGTACACCGTCACGTAGAAGTCGTGGTCCTTAAACTCAGGGCGCTTCTTCAAGTCCTTCATGGCGCTCTTCACTGTCCACGTGAGAAATGTGAGATCCTTTCCCCAACACATTCTCACCTCACAGTGGCTACAACCAGTGCTGCGGTTGTAGTTCATGTCCTGCGCCAAATCCGCCCTCTTGCGGTTCTTCTTGCCACCGCTGATGAGGGCGAGGCTGGAGTCACTCACAACAAGGTATACGCTATTCCGGCCACAGGTTGCCCCGGGCGTGATGCGGCCAAGACCTTTGTCGTTAACGGCGCAGAGCGTATCCATGAGCTCCGGCGCGTAGTCAGCCGCCCACATAGCGCATGAACTCTGAAGGGTGGCCTGTGCTCCGAGGATCTGCTCCATTGTCTTGCGATCCTCAGGCCTCGTCTCCTGGAACAAGGTGTTCGACGTGAAGCTCGTCATCACACCTCGCCAGTACTCCAAGTTGCCCTCCTCATACTCCCCGAGATTGTAAGCAGCCATTGCGGCTACCGGTGATGGAAGCTTAAGAGCAACAAGTGCACGTTTTGTTGGTCTCTGAGCCGAGCTATCGGTGACAACCTGTTTCATGCTGTCAGCAAACTCAGAAAAAACATCCATGGATCAGGTCAGTCATTTCATACGTGTAAGATTCAGCACGTTTGAGGGCCGCCCCCCTGGACTGTCCATGCTGATGATCCTTTGTGCACTTATACTGTTGCAGTTTGGCCAACGATTGACAGGAAGAAGCAATAGTCCATGACTTTTGCAACAAATTTCCATCCTTGTCAAGGACACCAAACATGCAACCATCGCAATTATACTTGACCATCTCATATTTCATAAGGAAATCATGCACGAAATAGTTCTTCCAATAACTGCAGAGCTTAGGAAGTTCCATGTTGATCACAAGCACAATGTCAAGCTGTCGAAGCATAGTGATAAGTTTGTCCAAACGCTTCAGCAGTTTGCGAAACAACGCCTTGTGCTCCTGGATCTTGGCTTGACCTTCTTGAGTCTGACCATTGATATTGTTCCAGGGGCACCCACCCGTACACGGAAGTGAAGCATGAAGCATCACGCAGGGCGGCGTTTTGGACTTGACATTCTTCCTGAAAAGTTGCACCTCATCAAATACCCATTTCAATGTATCAGCAACCAACGCATTCTGACGCTCAGTTACTCTAAGCACCTTGCAACCAAATGCTGGTAATCTTGATTTGTCGCCGAGCTTGGAATCATCAGAACAGCAAAATTCGCACAAGAACCGATCATAGGTTTCATGCGTGGAAACGGCGGAAGCTTGCGCCTCGCTAGTGGGGGCTGGTTTGATTGTAATGTTTCCATCCAACTGCACCCACCGTACTCCAATAAGATTGCACGCGTGATCCCATTTTGCTTTGCTCGTAAACGGCTTGGTCAAGATGTCCGCAACCTGATACACAGTATTGACATTGACGAGATTGAAGAAACCTTTCGTGAATTGTTCTCGAAGCCACGCCAAAGAAGTTCTTTGAGTTCTGTCAGCATGACGAAGCTGCGCGGAATTTCCAGTCTGAATGATATGAATTGTTGCTTGGTTGTCTTCACAAAACGCAACTTTAAACTTCTCATTCAAATGAACATTCAATCCGCGAAGAGGTGCTATCGTCTTTCATGCTGCTCAAAACCACCATACCGAATCTCGTCCAACTCGGGGTCGACATAAACCAACACGGGATTGCCCCCCTGACCGGAGTTGTCCCGGCCTGGAAACGGAATCGGCTTGGCGTTGCCACCAGCTGGCTGCTTTTCCTTGGGTGCATCAAGCAATTCCCACAGCACACTCATGAGTGAAAGCGTTGGTAAACCTTGTGCTCGCACGGAGTGATTAGCAGCAACAACTTCGGCTTCAGTTGATGACATAGCAGTACTCTGCTTCTTGCTTCTTCGAAAACGCATTGATGGGGTAAACTAGGGCCGACGATGACCGCCACACAGCCAGTAGTTGACCTCGAGTCGAACTCACCTGCATAGTCGGCATCTCCGAAAACCCACAGTCGGCAATCCAGCAAACTGTCCCCAATAAAACATGACATCCTGTGATTGAGGGTCGAATTGATGTAAGCAACCAAACGATGCAATCCCTCATCACAGTCTTTGGACCATTTTGTAACGCGCGAAGCAAGTGACTGAGTTGCTCGAAGAAGATCATATCTCGCCATTCTTGCAGCAAAAAGAATCTTCATCAAAACCCGGCTTGCTATGGGTTGCAACTTACCAGTTGGTTCTTTCTCGCTCTCACGCGGAAGTGCTGTCCTCATTTCATGAAACGGGGTCGAAACATTCTTGAGGGTAGCACGAGAAGTCTTCGCAAGCTCACAATAAGACTCAACACATGAATCCAAGAAATCGGCCATGTCATAATGGACGATGTTGACGGGTGTCTTCATGCAACCATCTTTTGGGTGATCCATGTCAATGAGCTCCTTGAACTTGGACTTCTTTGACTGTTTCTTCGCAGCAGTTTTGTTTCTCATTGCTGCCGCGGCTGCATGTCCTCCCACCTGGTCGGCATAGCTGAAAACTGTGCAGCCTGTCCACCAATTCTTCTCCTTGACATCGGCTTGTGCTTTCCACGAGTCCTCGAGATACTCGTACGTGTTGCCTTTTGCGACACAGGTCACGCGGAGATCCAGCAGTCCCTCAAAGTTCTCGGGGGCATACCTCTTCCTTCTAGGATAAAGATGGTGTCGAACCCAAATCTTTTCCTCAGGGAAATGCTCCCAATAATCTTCCGTTCTGTGAGGGACGGCAGGACTTGCGCTCTGCTTTTCGAACACATGAGCAAATGGGTGATGTTCTTTTGTCAATGTCACCTGATTCTGCTCCACATGTTCGCAGCCAAAATACCTTCCGAGCGACTCCGGCGTGTCGATCTCGATTGCAGACTCGATGTTCTTCCACCCTTTTGCCAAATTAGCAGTTGGGCCAGCCAGCTTGAGGTCATCTACGTAAACGACCAACAAAAGCTTGAGCTCATCATGGAAGAATACGCTTTGCCAAATGCCTTTCAACAATGGCCTCCACTTGTTCTTTCGAAGACCAGTTTCGAAATGGTTCTCCCACAAGCCACCGCTGTCAATGTGACCATACAATGCCAAAATCAAAGGTGACAGTGGATCATTGTACTTGCCAATCCATTCTTTGGGCCAACGGTCTCGTGGAAGCCTCACCCATGTAGTGATACCTTCGAACAACGCCTGCGTGTATGCCTGCTTTGCATCCCCCTGCTGCTTACCAAATCCAGGCTGAGAACCGTACAGGTCAACAATCTTGCCTGCTTCCATGCTCGCAGGGGAAGAACCAAGTTCAGCAAACATCGCTTGCTCATAGTTCTCATCAACAACACGGTTTCCTTCGAAAACAGTTCTGCCTTTATACTTTCGGCTGGGGTCGCCCACAGCGAGCTCGCTTCCCTTGAGGTAACACGCCTCAAAGATACGGGCTATGTGGGCCTTTTCCCCCTTTGCCTTAGCTTCAGCAATGACTGTCTTGCATTCTTTTACCCGCGACTCGTCCCAGGTACCTTTGCTTCTGAGCTTCTCCCATTCGACATCCAAAGCCTTCTTTGCCTCAGGAGTGTTTGCAACTTCCGAGCGCGGAATAAGCCTTGCAACTGCTGCAGTCATCAACAAAGCATTGACCAAATCCTCACGGTTGTCTTTGATATGCTCTTCAATAACTGCAGTGACACACGCTCGATGCTCATGAACAGTCTTCCCTTTTTCGTTGACTGTGACAGGCATCGCAGGAGCAAGCATTTCGGGAATAGCTGATGCAACGGCTGCCGGCGACGGGAGCTTAGTGACTGTGCCCCCCTGACCATGAACAGCGTGATTGGGCTGAACACAGACGGCCGTGGCAGCTACGTCTGCAGCAGCTGGCTTTGCCTCCTTCTTCATCGCGAGCTCTTTGCGATACTCCTCAGCAACACGAGCGCGTTCTTTGGGAGAGGCAAGTTTCCACATATCTGATGGAATACCAGGTGGACGACTTGACTTTCGGGCTCTCACCAAACGAAAACCATCCCATTGAAACCCAGGTGGAACTGCCGACCCATCCGGCATGTGATCAGGATCGTGATCAGCAAGTCCCTCGGCAGGTGCGGGAGGATCTTGCATCAAAACCTCCTCCAGCACAGATGCTTCGCCAGGCTGCAAATATGACTCCGGCTCATATTCCAATTCATCCGGAGAACACGGTTTGTCGTCGGCAATAGCTTGCTTTGCGGGAAAAACAAACGTCTCATCAAGCAGACTGAACTCATACTGCTTGACGCGGAGGGGATTAATGTCACCCGTCCGCAACTTGTCCGGCAAATTCTTGAGCGGCAATACCAAAATTTCATGGGTGTAGGTAAAGCCAGGTTGCACATGATAGCCAACAAAAATGCCGACATCCGAAGTTGGCAGAAACTTGGACTGCTTCGAATCGACGCGCTGACGATTGATCCAATACGACAATTTTGCACCAAATGGAATCTTCGTGTCAGGAAACTCATCACCAAAACGCAAAGCCCACGGCGACTTATCCTTGTCATCTGGAATTGTAACATTGAGAGCAAATGCATGATGTTGAGCTGCCAAAGGCCAAAGCTCAACCGGCAAACCACTTTGAAACAGATTTGCTCTTGCTCCCTCCAGAATTGTACGAATCTCGCGCTCGATCACCCCGGAAGATTGACTGACATATGGCTGGCTCAGCACGTGTCTCCAACCCATACTCTTTACTGCAGCTGCAATCTCGCCAGAATTGTCAGAATAGAAAATCCCAACATGATCATCTGGCTTCGTGAAATGTTGAAATGCACGAACGCAACTGTCAGCATCTTGCCTTGCTGAAGGGTAAAAATACCGGAACTGCGTGAACACATCTTTCACGACCAAAGCATTCCACTCGCCCTTGAACCCGTACGTCTCATCATTTGAAATGACGTGGTCAGCAGTCACATGATCTCCAAATGCTTTTGCATCCACCGAAGAAGATCCATGTCTGCGACGAGCCTGAGGTGCTTGCATCTTTGATCGCACACACGTTTCGCAAAAGGGGTTCTTGGGCCTGTGAGTGAAAAGATGCTCTTCACTTTTGGCCTCACGCATCATCATTTCTTTTGAACGCTTTGACATCGGTTTTGGAGCTTTTTCAACCTCAGGGTTGTCCTCCAATTCCGGATCAAACTCCGGTTCCAGCGGTTCAGCTTCATCAGGGCGCAATGGAAACGATGCAGCATCCGGCGGAGGTTGCCCTCCGCTTGAAGATGAAGGCACTTCAACGCCCCCGATCTTCTGATCGGATGCAGCAAGAGCAACAGGCATAGCTGATTCAGAAGCTATGACCTCGCACTGATCGTCAACATAAGGAACTCGCCCATCGAGCTTCAATATTACCGCTTTCCCGTCAGGTCGAACAAAGTACGGAGCACTGTTCTTTCTCCATACGAAATCGTACCCCTTTTCCAAACATCTTTGACCAACAGAAAGTACAGCTGGTGTGCTCGGCAAAACATACGGAGTGACGACCTCGTTCAACTGATCAATGGAGAAGTCCGCAATCTTGTCTGCACAAATTGATCCATTTGCTGTTGAAAGATTGATTGGAGTCAATGCAGGATTTATCTTCTTTTGAAGTGTAACTGCACGCTCAGAGTCGACCAGATCTTGTTCACTACCTGTGTCGACAATCCACTGACGAAGCCCTGCTGGTGCTGGCGTAGCAATGTACTCCGGCACATCGTCAAGGTTCATTTCATCATCATCAATCCAACAGCCAGGACAATATAAACCGCAATAAATTGGGTCATTGTCATCATAGTATTCGCAATAGAACCCACAAGGCGCGTTGTAGTTTGCATGCATCAGGTCAACAACCCCTTCCAGAATCAAAGCTTTGTCTTTAGCATCGATCAGATCCTTGGGATTTGAGCCAGGCGCACAACCATCATACCACACAACCTCAGGGTCATTCGGCTTTGGAGCACATGATAGGCATAGCCCGTTGGCCTCGATCTCGACGACCTCGACATTGTCTGCGAATTTGACGCATCTGCGGGTATTGGAAACATCTGTACTGCAAATGAAAATTGTTTGCCCAGTCCAGTATTGCTCCAAACCTTCATCAGGATCCGCCCAGAAATCACCAAATACTTGCTCTTTGCCATCGATGTTGGCTTTGGTGATGCGCTGATCCAATAAACGTTCCAGTGAAATCGGAAGGTCTTTTGCACTCTTCGGATCGTAAAGCGCTTTTCGAGGCATCACATGGTGTCGAATAACCATCTCGTTCACCGAGTCAACTTCCCAGAAATCTTGCTTTGGGCGGCATGCTGCGAGGCATGCATTGGTCTCTTTCACCCTCAGACACACAGCGGCTGAGGACTCGCCCTTTTTGCTCTGGGATCGCTTCCTCCCTTTTCCCTTTGGGGTGGGAGACCTACCTCTGCTGGCTCCTTTCTTTGGGCTCGGCTTATCTGTCGCTGGTGCAGCAGACCGAGTCTCATGCGAAAACGCACAGTTGTCTCCACGAGTGCATTTCCCCTGACCGCCTTTGAAAAACCTGCAGGGAATCTTCTTCAGCTCCGCTCTCTTTCTCGATGCCGACCGATCCCTGTCTCTCGCTTGGCTGTCAGAGCGCCCCCGACCTTTTCCTTTCGGATTTTGGCTCGGGGGTCTTGGGTCTTTCTCATGCTTGTAAATGCAATTATCCCGAGTGCACTTGCCTTTCTGAAAATCATAGCAATACCTGACCGCTGACGGATCTCTTGCACGCCCAGGATTTGCATTGGGAGCTGGAGCACCGACCTTCTGATTGTGAGCTCGAGCAACACGATCACGATTTGACTGCAATCGCTCCCGAGTCAAAACATCACGAACGGCTTGAACAAGAAACTCGTAGCTCTTGTCATACGACCCATCTTTTGCACGCTCGTATGTATCGAGGTCATACTTGATCTTGTGACATCCACGAATCTGTCGCAAGAAAATGTCCTTCAAGACGTGCTGCTCCGGAACGATCTTCATGCCAGCAATGACGGAATCCCAATTCTGAATAAAGGTCATCAAATCATTGCCATGAAGTACCACCTTCAACAAATCTTCAGTGGAATACAACGCTCCGGCCTCCTCATTCGTTCTGAAATACTGCTCAAACATGAGAAGAACTTGACGTCCACGGACAACTTTGTCCAAAGCAGCTTGTTGCTCCTTGTAGGTGAGGATCTGCCGACTAAGGTCGCCCCTAGCAATCCGCGACAAGGCCGCAAGAAGCTTTGTATCCAACGTTTCAAACTGCTCTGGATCTCCAAGCTCTAACATGAGATTCTTCTTGTCCTCCCGGTTGACGTACACCTTGTTAACCCAGGTGAATGCAGCATCAGGCCGATCTGAAGCAGCCCGAATCTCTTCGCGAGTAGCCGTTTTCCAGGCTCTATAGGTCTCAGGAGTGGGAAACTCACTCAGCCTCAACGAATCAGCTTCCTTTGCTTTTGGCCGATCATGCTGATTCCGGACGAAGCCGAGGAGGGCCGCACGGAACTCCGCCTCGGTGGTCTCGGGACCAGTCAACCGATCAATGTTCGGCTGATTTGTCGACTGATTTTGCTGACTTCGGCTGTTCTCTTGCTCCGAAGACCGTCTCGCATGATCTTTGATATCAAACTGCATTGCACCAGAAATAGGATCAGTCCAACTCTGCTGTGGAATAATCTGTGGCATAGTTCCAGAAGTTTGTGCATTCTGCGTTGGAAAAAGACGCGGATCATCAAAGATACTGCCCCTCTTATCCAAAAACGACTCCGAACTGACGTTCTGTACACTTGACGCAGGCTGAGGATCTCCGCGCACCATTTCACGCTGCGCCTTTTCGAGATCGTTTCTCAGACGCTCAACGGTGTCGTTCAGCCCGTTGATCGTGTCCTGCATGGCGTGATTCTCCGCCAAAATACTGTCTCTCTGCTCACCGACCGCCTTCTCCGAGTTCTCCATCACAACAGTCTCAGCATGTAAGCTTTGTGCGAAAGCGCTATACTGTGCCGTTCTTTGCGACACAGCTTCGTTCACTTCGGCAGAAATTGCTCCCCGCATCTGGCCAACCTGGGCGTTGAAGAAAGCGCGAGCCTCTGCGAACTGCTCGTGCAGCTCAAGGGTCCGACGGTTGTTCTCCTCGTCCAGGCGATGCACAGTTTCCGCCAAATGAGCGCTATATTCCGCCCTTGTAGCATCCATAGCAACGCGATGTAACGTGTTGGCCTCTTCCCTAACAGCGTCACCCGTGTCGTTATGCACATGCATGATGTTCTGGGTGGCTTGGTAGTTTGTCGCGAACCCGAATACGTTTCGAGGATCGCGAGGGTCAACAGGACCTGTAGGTGCAACTGCACCATCACCACCGTCACCAACTTCTCCAGATATATTGTATATAATGGGCAAATCTCCGGATGCCATGGCGATCTTTGTACAAGCCTTTACGGCTGATAACCTGTGTTATCAAGCCTAGGCCACCTAAGGTAATACCTAGGCAAGCAGCAAACCGTTGACTACTTTTCACACTGCTGATAGTGCTCTTGAAGTCTGTAGCGGCGGAGCATGTACAAGGTACACTCATGCACAGGGTTGGAACCTGAATCCACACAAACACATATATATATATACACATATTTATCCTGGCATTTGCGTTTTCGCCCACTGGAAAAAATAAAGAAACATATTTCCAGTAGTGAACTCGATTCCCTTTAGAACCAACAGGAAAAAAGTTCTTAAGCAAATGGGTGTGGCTCAAAATTAAACAGGACGGGCAAACCGCAGGTTTGGTCCATGTTTCCACTTACCAGGGTTCCATTTTGGTACCGGTTTTTTGAGCCACACCCAAGCAAATGGAAGTATCCACAAAACGTCTCAAGCAAGCACCAGGCTCTGCTCCGCTGGATCCTGCTTGGAAGACTGTCGCTGCTGGTCCCTAGCCTCGAGCGAGGAGCTTTGATGGGTGTCCCTGTGATTTCCCTCCCCTATCCCAAACACAACCCGAGACCCAGTGATTTCCCTCCCCTTACCATCCCAAACCCAGAAATTCAACAGGGGGAAGAACAAAAACTCGGATTTCCTTTCTGCTCTGCTAAAAGTTGTTAAACCGTTTGGTGGTTTCATGCGGAAAACCCGTTAGTTGGCAAAAAGCTGAAGTCCTAACATCCAAGCAACATGCACCAAAGAAGAAAGGCTTGGGGAAGCCCCCCGATGCTAGGCAACGCAGCGCCTAGATGATTAGAAGCTAGGGGCCAAAGAACACCTATAAGATCAAGATTACCTACGAAGAACACCTATGAGAACACCTATGAGACCTATGAGATCAAGACTGCACATATGTCCTCCAGTAGCGAGGTTAGAATAAGGGTGGCATTTTTTCTGTAGCCTCCCACCAACTAACATGGGTTTGTGCAAAAAGGCCAACTAACCAAGAGGAAAGTTGTCTTTCTACAGGGGTCTGTGCACTTCCATGTTAGCTGGTGGGAGGGTAGTCTATTTTAGTAGGGGAACCCTCCCAACCAAAAAAGGGGAGAGAAGGGCACCTAGCTGGGGGACCGAAGAAGGGGTCAGCGCCACTGTGACGCATGTGAGCCGCGGGCTTCAAGATCATCCTACAAAGCTCGAGCTGCGCCAGTTTAGCCAATTGACCTGGGGGTCTGCTTGAAAGCTTATGAATATCAAACAGGGCTGCCATCCCGGTTAACCAGCAGATACTGCTAGACAATTCCAGTCACTGAACTTAGGAATAGATTTCAAGCTCTTTCATCTGACGTTCAAGATGTAAACACCGACTGGGATAATATCAAGAGAGCATATGTGGAAACCAGGCAAAACCGGCTACCAAAAACAGCCCCTTCCACGGAGTTGGGAAATGTTGGGAAGTCCCCATGCCCCCTGACTGGCTCCGCATCCTGTGCCTAGGACTAAAACACCTCGACTTTGACGCCCTTGGAGTCCTGAGGGGGGCTGTTTCTCAAAATGGTCGAAAAGCTTGTAGTTGACACTTCATCCAAACACTTAAACCCCTGAGAACCTGTTTCTCCAACTGGTCGACCCCACTTCTTGTTCACATTTCGTTAAAACCTGGGAGACACCCAAGGATCACGTACAGCACCAGCGCTCCGCGAAGCGCTCCAATCTTTTTTCAAGCTGCGCGGCACCATGGCCATGCGCGCCGCACGCACCCGCGCGGTCATCCCCATGGCCGAGCGGCCGTCCGCCCGCGCGGTCATCGAGCGGCCGGCGCCGCGCAGCTCGCTCGCCCGGCGAGTGCCGAGGGCTCGGAGCCCCAGGCCGACGCCAAGCCCCGAGGTTAGGCCACAGAGCGCCAGCAGCACCAGCGCCCCCAGGTGACGCCAAACGAAGCGCCGCTGGCGAAACCGCAGCTCCATGGTGGAGCACCAGGCACCCAGCACCAGGTTCGCCCAGAGGCGCCGGAAGCGCAAGGGCGGCCAATCCTGAGATGTGCCCCCTGGAATTGGTGCGAAGGTCCATGAAAAAAAGACGAAGCCATCAACCCTTCAGACATCAAGCCTCATTCTCGTGACCGGTTCACGCCTGAGTGTCCCACAAAAGCCGCCTACAGCAATGGCGCTGACTGGCCATGGTCAAAACTTGTCATGTTCGTGGTCATCGCCTTCATAGGAACCTTTGCAGTGGTTAGCCAAGATTCCTGTAAGTGTTCCAGAACTCCATGTCCTACCTAAACAAATCACCCCAACAGCAAATGCCTTTGCACATGCTGCTTAGAGCCGCCCTTTGAGGTGAACAGAGTTGGGACGATGGGTGCCTTTTAGACAAACCATGGCACTGGGACATGATTGGAACCGAGCTTAATCCAGTAAGATCCATATCTGTTCCCAAACAATGAGAGGGAACCAGCCCATTTTTTGCGGGTCCCATTTTAGAAACGCCCCGTAGGCAACCGTCAGGGCTCCTGAAACGCTTGCTCAAAAAGGCACATAAGCAGAACGGACAGGGTTGTACTGCTGACCCCGGATCCTGTAATTCCACCGCACCCATCCCCGCGATCTAAAGCCGGATATTCCTGTGTTCCAAGGGGGTAGGAAATCATTGGGCCAACCCCTTGTGACGACCAAGGTATAAAAATCATATCTGATCATTATATCTAAAATGCATTCTTTTCATTTATCGTATGATTTTATAATCACTAAACAAACTATATATATATATATATGGCCATGGGTCAAAACCCCGTACCCCCAGTGAACATCCCATTCCCCACTAAAATAATTAGGTTCGAAAGTGGGTGGTGAATTCACCTACCAACCAAAATGGGATCTTATTGGTTTTGACCCACACCCATATATACAAATTTAACCCCACCCTCTTTGCCCCGTGCCAGCCACGGCGCCAACTGGCGCTTGAGGCCGCCCCCCAGGACCAGCGCATCGCTGGTGGCGCTCAACGTGAGGCCCCAAAGCCTGAAGACCGCGCCCGGAGAACTCGTGGAGCCCATGCTCACCGCCTCGAAGTCGGAAGGGAGAAGAAAGCAACCCCCTCTCAGTGGTTGAAATCAAAGGAGACGGGGGTTTGACTCCCAAGTTAGATGAAACTCTCTTGAATATTCGTTATATGTTCTGCTATACTGGATCCAACCAGAGTTTAGTCTAGGTCCTCCAGTAAAGAGGTTGGAATAAGGGTACTAGTACCTGAATGAGTCGGATCCGAGGGAAACTTCCGAGAGTTGTCCTTTTTGGTCGATTTGGTTGAACAATAGAGGGCCCTGGTAGAAACCTGGTGGTTCTCTCTCACATACCAGGGCCATCGATTTTTTCCAAGAAGGGCACCTAAGAAACCCCGGAATGATTCGATTCCCCTGTAAATGCCAACAAACCTTATGGTTTCATTCCCATGGCACCAACAAACAATGATTTCCCATGGCTTCCAAGTGGTGGAGGATTTCGTCCATCCACAGTAGGTCCTCCAGAGAGGTTGGAGATTCAGGGTACCCGATTTTTTCTGTAGTCTATTTTAGTAGGGGAACCCTCCGCAAAAAGAAAAGTTGGTAAAAGGGCACTACTGGGGGACCTAGCAACCTGCCTGGATTGAGTTCTAGGGGGGTGCTGCATAAGCAGGAATGTAGGCAGGTGCATAAGATTCTTACAACTCGAGGAATGTAGGTGGGATCATATGAATGGTTTGAAGAACAAAGCAACCTGCCCGGATTGAGTTCCTTCGGGCTGTTGCATAAGAAGGAATGTAGGCATCATGTGAGGTTCTACGACAGGGTGCATACAAGATGCTTGCAAATCGAGGAGTGTAGGCATCATAGGCAAGCCTCCAAAGTGGAAACCCGGAAATCATGCATTAAACTACATGGGGGGTTTGCAAAATTGGCCCGGGGGGGGGGGTTGGCAAAGGCAGCATTGCAGGTCGAAAAAGGAGCCGGCCATATTTTTTCGCACCAGCAAACTCTGAGGAACCACCTCAAAAGTGGTCACTAAAACATGAGCCCCCAAGGGTCCCTGATCAAAATTCCTACAGAAACCTATCAGAGTGACTGCCAAACCATCCTCCAAAGGCCAGAACAAAATTCAGAAAATTGGTTCAACACCTGGGGCGCGGGTGACCACATGTTTTGAACAGAACCGGCCTAAAACCAACCGCCCCCCCCCAACCCGCCGCCTCCAGGTCGATGCAAGGCATTGCCACCTCCTGCACGGAATCCAGCACACGCCCCGGCAGCCAGGGCAGCCATTCCCCCAGGCGGGCACGAATGGAGAGCGGCACCTGCCAAGCGACCAGGTCCGCCCGGTCAAAATGCAGATAGGGAACCTCCCCTACGGGCAGCATTTATTCGATTTTATTGTTGGTTTTCCGACTTTAATACCTTTGTGGAAACATGTGAGTGTTGCCTTTTTTGGGGGAACCGTTTTTGGGCTGCCTTTACCCCAGTCCCGACACCCTCCCATGAACGTTCAGGGGATCGGTCCAGGCATTTTGACACCATTCTCCTTGAAAAGGGACCGGGTCCCGAACCGAGAATGGGTCCATGTTCATTGGTGGAAGGATATGTCCACCTCCCCAACAGCGTGCAAAGGAGACACAACTTTTTCAGGTTGGCCCCGGACAGTCCGAGCACCCCATATCTTCGACCCCCACTCTGGCCCACGCCCAAACTTCAAACCGCGCGCCCGGCACAGCACCCCAGCCGTGCTGTCAGCTGGGCCTGGAACTTCACCTTCTGCGGCACCAGGTTGGCCAAAGTCGCCCAGCGCCAGGCAGCAACCTCGGACTCCTGGATCTCGGATCTCCGAGATCGGATCGGATCGGGGGGGTCCTTTCGATCCGCGCGGAAATGGGGAAAAAAACGGCTCCTCTGGGAAAATTATCATGCCATATGGGTGAATGTGTCGGTGTGTGTGTGTGTGTGTCAAAATAGGGGGATCATGTTTGTTGACCCAAAACTTGGGGCCTCAAAAAGGAGCTTCGTGAATTCGCACGTGGCTTTCTGGCGATAACTTGTTGACCCCGGTCAAAGGCTTTCGTTACAGGGAAATCTCCAGGACATTCAGGACATGGCCCCGAAACACCCTAAACAAGCTGTTTTCCTAGAATTTCCTACAACCCAACCCTTTGACCGCGGATTATAAGCCCCTGTTATTTTCATAGGGGGTGTCCCTGGTGCTGGGGTACTGTGGATGGTTGAAATCGAAATCAAGCACCAAAGACTGGAAGAAATTAAAAACCTGGTTGCAACCAGTGTTTGCTGGTATGTGCAGGGGAATCGAATCATTCCAGTGACCGGGGGTGTAGGGGTATGGAATGACGAGGAGGACCCGGGGTGTTGGTTGGCTTTGGGGTTTCCCACAAAAAGGAAACAAGACCATGGATGGTTTGTAGCGGTTATTCTCTCAGGGATCCTGCTGAGAATCGCCTTGGGATTCGTTTGTGGTTCCTTGAAGGTTTTCCTGGTGCTTGGTTGAACGGTTGGCTTTGGATGGTTTGCATTTGAGTTGTTTGTCGGTCAGTTGTCCTGTTGCTTTGTTGCTTTGTTGCTTTGTTGCTTTGTTGGCTTGCTGGCTGGCTGCTTGGTTGGCAATTGCGTAACACTACTAGTATCAAACCTATCGAAGTACTAAACAAGTACCGCGAATGTAGAATATGGGTCTAGACTGCAACCGCCAAAACTAGAGACCTCATTCCTTTCCCAATGTCCGAAACAGGTAACCTTCGTATTTGACGTAGCAGCTGACGTAGCACACCAGGCGTGGAAAAAGGCTCCACTGCCAAAGTGGAATTCCCAGAAAACCACCCCAAGTGATTTCGGCTCCCACGCCTAGGCCATTCCGTCACGATCAGGCCAGACTCGACCATCTGAGTAAGGTAAGTCTGGCGCGGCGTAGCTTTTCACCCACTATTGTGTAAGTGGATTGTCGTGGGGTAGAAAGGAAACCAAGCCAGCATGTGGGTTTCCCCTTGCAAATTCAGAAAAGGGCGTTCCCAGGCAACTTCCCACTGCTCCTGCATCTGGATGCCCGCATCCCCGACATCCAGCTGCAGCCAAACCTTGCCGCATGCATCGCCGTTTGTCAGTGTGCCGAATCCCGGTTTTGGTTGATTGGTGTGCTATATTTCCCTGCAATCCCTGCAAATGAAATCCGTTCCCCTTTGAGAAGGAAACGCATTGTGACATCGCGCATCGGAGACAATCGGTGCACTTGTCCGCAAAGGCGAAATGGCGGTCCCTTGTTTTTTTGTGGTCCCAAGACTTTTCCATGTGGGCGTTTTAGGCGATCCCCTCTTCTCCTCCCCAAATCAACTGGAAACTGCCGACATCTATCTCAGGTTCTGCCTCGCCAAAAACCTGCTGCTCAAGGACCATAGATTGGTCCAGTGGACCGAACGGTGAGATGGTTGGTGGACATAAGACCCTGCACATGACGTCCAAAGTGTTCCAAAATCAAACTCAATCCCAACTTTATTCTACCCCGAAAATCCGCCCTCTGTCCAACAATCGTAGAAGTGAACGCTTCTTTTGGGCAAAGAAGGAAGAAGTCGTCCAGAGCGGGTCCTGCCAACTTTGAGTGGAGGGTAACATAACTTTGTAGACCCATTGAGCAAAACACAAAGCACCATCTAGGGTCGTCCCGTCGATCCCGGGTTCATAAACCTCTGCGTATTAATGTGGGGGAGTTCCTGGTTTTAGTGGGGATGTATCACTTTCGCAGGGGAACAACCCCCCATATGGGCGCATGAATTCGAATTCGGGAACCTAAACAGGTTTTAGATTCGCCAACCACTTTCCAGGAGTTTAAATTCATGGCCATATTCATAAGCCAATGGAAATTATTCCCGGACCATATTGGTCCACCGACGGGGTAACTTTCTGGCATGGAGGTCCGGACATTGGACATGACTTTCATGGTCTTTCATGTGTGGTCCCGTCATTCTCCGGGTTTCTTGGTCCGGGGTCGACATTCCCCGTCCATGGCCTACCGATCTGCCTCCATTTGCTTGAGTCCCCCTGGAAAACAACGAAAACATGTCCAGTAGTGATAAATTCCCGTTAGAACCAACAGAAGAAAAAAAAGAAACTATTTCCAGTAGTGATAAATTCCTTTCAAAACCAACAAGGGGAAAAACCACATCTTCTTCAGCAAATGGAGGTCCATAGACCCAGGCACCAAGGGCGCGAGGTAGAAGCCCGGGATGACGCGGCCCTGCCCCGTGACCGGGCGGTCGTCCAGCTGCCCCAAGAAGGCGAAGCTTCTGCCCTCCAGGTCCAAGCCCAGCTCCTAACATCATGTGGGCTTGCGGGGGGCTTGGGGGGGGGGCTTGGAGGGGGGAGGGAGCCCAAATAAGTTCTTAGTAAGGCCCTAATAAGGCCTCATTTAGGACTTATTTGGGCTCCCTCCCGCACCCCCCTTCCCTCCCCTCCAGCTCCTCTCATTATTCGGGGGGTGGTCCCTCCAAAAATGGTCTGAATCCCCACTGAAAGGAATTGGACACCCCCCGATCAAAATACACCAGAGGTTTATTAATCCGGAGTGAACATTAAAAGGAAACGGGTGGTGCATTTTATGGGGGGGATCCGTTGGACATCATCTCAAATGCACAGTGGATGTCCATGGGGAAAAATGTCGGAACCCATTTTTTGGTGGGTTGAGTTTAAAGGGGAATCCTTCCTGAAGAAAAGGACAATTTGGGCGCCACTGGGCCACTGGGTCATTTAGGTGGGGGATATCCAAAAGGGGCCTGCACAAACATATCATCCAGAGCCTTCTGTTTTAGAAGGCTAAATGTGTATGCCCACAAATGAAACCCTGGCACGAACTCTAGTTTTTGAGCTACCAAGCAGGAACTAGAGCTTGGAGGAATACGGTCTGAATCATCCGTCATTAGATCCTTCATCATGTGTGTGCATCTTTTCGCCTAACACTCTATGGGCCCTAACACGCATTCATGGGGCTAACCAGGACTGTGGCGTGGCTCCATGTATATTTTTCAACGAGAGGGGGTGTTCGGGTGTTTTAGTGATAGCAAGTAGAATGTGAACATGACTATAAGTTGACCAACCTCTGAGGTTCCGCTTTTTATCCAAGGAACGTCCAAGTAAGTCTTGCAACTGCCAACAAGCACCATCCTGGTAGATGGCGGAAATCCGACTGGGTTGCAATCCCATTCACAAGAGCTAAACATCAAAGTCCCATGATAGTAAACAAAGAAAAAGTCTATATGTTGAAATGCTACCGTGATTTCTCGTAATTTCCCTTCATGACTGCGGCCTCACCCAAGTTCTCAAGAGGTGACGCAGCTTGGAAGGCCCCGGCCCCGGCCAACCATTCCACTGCTTTGCTTGGAGCAAACCGGCTGATCTCCTTTCATGGGTATCCTTTTCAACAGCCAACGGGACGCCCTCCAAAAAAAAAGATTGGTTTGTGAGGACTGCTGGTCTTGCTTTGAGGCCGTTCTTGCATGTCAAGTGTAAGCTGGATGAACGATCGGGAGAGATATTGGCCTCTTTGTCCTTAACAGAAATGGTGCTGAAAAGGTGTTATTCGCATGACAAGCTGTTTAGGGTTGAACATTAACCAAGCAAGTAGATAAGGAGGCGATCGGGTAAAGAGGACTTGCAAACAGGTGCAAGGCAGGTGTCAACCTGCGATACTGACCGCTTACTAGGTACCCAATCGCCTCCTTAAGCAACACCCAGACTTGAAATGCTTGTGGAGTGTCACAATTTGGGAGGGTTGGGGAAAACGCAGTTTTGCCGTGTTTTATATTTTGAGGGTAGAACGGTTGACGTTGGCGCGAAGGAACACCAAGCAGTTTTCTCCTTTGATCCCCCTTCAAACAACCCTCAAAAAGGACACATGCAGATGGGTGTGAATCTTGCTTGTGGACACTTTGGTGCACGTCATGCACATTGGGATGTATGGACCCCACAAAGTGTTTGACGTGGTTCCCTGTTAAAATTCATAGCCATGTGGCCATATTTTACTGTTACTGCACATGGGGAAAGGCATCATGTCCCCTGGTTTGAGTAGGGGAATTTAGAGTCCCGTACTCATAGTTGTCCGAACTACCTGATATGTTACCCGAACCTCAAACAGCACCCTAGGGGAAGGCATTTTACATCCCCTGAGGTCGTGTGGTTTGGCCCTTTTCAAAAAACCACCAAGTTTAGGGGTCCGAATTCCGACTTTGGATGAACAAAATCCTGCAACAGCTGGAATGGATAAAATCCTATGGGAGAATGGGATAAACCACCTACCAACTAGTTCCTGGCGCGGATTCTGTCCATCAGTATTTTGACACCTACCAAATTTGTGTTGACCAAGTATGCGGCAAACGCTTTGGGTCTTCGGGTTGAAATCCTGGGTTGAAGCCTACCTTGGAACCCCGGCACCCGAGCGCCTCCTTGGTCTCCCGCGCAGCGGTGGCGCGGTCATCCGCGTCCTCTGCCTCCCGCTTGCCGCCGGGGAAGGCCACGTGGCCGCTCCACTTGTCCCCCTCACGAGACGTGCGCCTGAGAGTGGCGGTCAAGCGGTGGGCTTCGTCGGGGTTTTTTGGAGTTGGCTGCCCCCCCTGGCCAGGGGCTTAAAGGGAAACCAAAAGGAAACCAGCATTTTGAAGAGCCCCCAAGAAAAGACTCGCCCAGGCTTTGCTTGATGGAACTCTTACTTTCTCAGTGGCTCTTTCCAGGAACGGGAGGGAGAACTGGGGCCCATGTGCTCAAAACGACCCTCAGAAACCGCGGTGTAACGAGAAACAAACCGTCCCCAAGGTAAGTCTCGGAACCCCTCTGCATGTTGACCTTAAGGGCCCTTGAGACCACCCTCACAGGAGAGTTCTTTGAAGCCCAGATAGCCCCTTTCAAGCGGAGAGGGGAGGTTTGCGTTTCCCATGCCGCGGCTCGAGTCTTGCGGATTTGTTTTCCCGACCTACAAACATCCCTCCATCAGGACAGTCAACATTCAGCTCCCAATTCTGGAATGGAAGTAATGGAGTTCAAGGAAACCGCACCCCTCCCCCAATTGCTTTCCCGAGGGACCGCCGACTGAAAAAGTCACAGCCCTCTCTGAATTACTTTTCGAAGGAGAAGCCTGGAGAAACTCAACTCAGGTGAGTGAGCTGGAGTTGATCAAATGTTAACCCCGGAAAATTGATCGGGGGGTGTCCAATTCCTTTTGGTGGGGATTCAAACCACTTTTGGAGGGAACACCCCCCCTAATAGTGGGACGGGTTCTACTTAGATCCTGGGTCAACATTACTGGGGAGCACGCTGAAGCACAGAGTCTGCCTCGCATCCATCGAGCACAGGGTCACCAGTTCTCCATCGTCTACCGTCGGTTTTTGGCGACGGGGACACGCGCCCGAAGCAACATTAAGCTGCTTTGTCCGTTGGGCACACGCCAATACCGCAACAAAGCAATACGGACACCACTAGCATATTGCATAACCCAGGACCCAGGAAACTCCGCCGGAGTTGTTTCAGAGGGAACCCACGGGACAGGAGCCAAACTGTGGGTATCAGCAAAATCATGAAACTTGGTCAAGACAAGAAACACCCCCTCCCCCCTGTCCCCCCCGGGCATCTCCCCGTATTCTTGCCAAAGGTGGTGTCCTTTTGGTGTCCTGCCATTTGTTTAAGCCCCCTAGGAAAAAAAAGGAATATGTCCAGTAGTGAAATCGATTCCCTTGAAAACCAACAGGGGGAACTCTATAAAAATATTCCGTTCAGCAAATGGAGAAGTGTCCCTTTCAACCGCGGACCCTCCGCGTCCCTCCACACGCCCTGCTTTCGACCGAGCCGCAGGATGTACAGCAGCTCTACCGAGGCGCCACTCGCATCCAGGTCCCCCCGCAGCAAGCTCTCCTAACGCGCGCGCGTTGGGCCTCCGCGCTGGGCCATAGCTGACCCTGGTAACTGGCATTAAAAAAATAAAATAAATAAATAAACAATAGACCAGTGGAACCCATCTATGTCTAAAGCGAACCTAAGAAAGGCCGCTGGGTAATAAGGATGGTGAGATAACCAACCAAAGCCATGGTTATAAGTCTCCGTTCCCTGGGTTTGAGACGTGCTAAGTATCGCCCCTTGAAGTGGGCAAACCTCCAAGAGAAGCCAGCTGCAGGAACGCCAGGAAGTTGGCACTCATGCCACAGCTGTCGCCCCCAACCCACAAAACGCATGTTTGGTTCTGGCCCATTTTGTTTTAGAACCGTGAAATGGGACAACATGTCAAGCGTCCAGCGTCACATTTCTTGTTCAGGGCAAACATGCAAGAAAAAGCTTGACCCAGTCAAACAGATCCGAGTTTCGGTTGCGCAACAAAGGTGGCCAGCCCTATCTCAGCAAAGACAACCTGCATCACGAAAAACACCGGCGGTGGGAAGCTGGGGTAATATGTTTCAGCCATGGATGGACAAAATCCTGGACCAGTTGGACTGGGTGAAACCCACTGACCAGCCGGTACACCCTTTCCTGTCGTGGTTTCCCAAGCCATAAGATGTTGGCAAAAGGAACCTTGGTTGCACCGAAGGATGTTTTCCAAAAGCCCCGATGACTCATGGAACGTGGGCAAAGTTGGGCTGGGCGGCTCGGGAAGTTGGGAAGTGAGATCTGTTTGACACCCCGCAAAAAGTCTAAAACCTGAAACTGGCAGACATGGATGCCAACAAAAACCACCGGGTCCGATACAATCGGCACAGAAGGTCTGGGTTGGGACGAAGGACCAGTCTACAGCGAAGCTTTTTTTTTTCTTTTTTCGGGTGTGTCTCAAAAAAGGGGGGAACCCTTTAAAGCCATCCCAACAAGGCTACCCTTCTCTCGCTGGCTGAGTGGGCGGCCCAACAAAAGTCCAAGCTTTACATTTGCCACTCAAATGGTCCAAACCCAAAAAATCTGCAGTTTGCTTCCACAAGATCCGAGGGCCCCCATCACTGGTGCGCCAGTTCCTCCCGGAAATCCTTTTACCAAATGGCCAGCGCCAACCCTTGAAGGAATTAGTGACCCCACCCCACCCCACGGTGCCGGTGCCAGCGACCCCGGGCCCGGTCCTTTCCGATCGGCCCCTCCGAGTCCACCCGGAAGACGAGCGCCACCGCCGCGCGCTTCGATGAGCCCAAGATCTGCGGCGCGCGCTGCGCCAGGCGGGTCCCCAGAGCTCTCAGCAGCGCCACGTCCCCCATGAGCCGAAGGAGTTGCAAGGCTCTGACCAGCCGAAGGATTTCCAAGGGGAAGGATTTTCAAGGGGAAGAATTTCCAAGGGGAAGGATGTCCAATTCACGTTTTGGGAGATCTCCAAGAAAGAAGCTGTGGCTTGTGATTCACCTAGGTCCTCCAGTGGAGAGGTTAGGGTTTAGGGTACCCGATTCTTGTTCTGTCTCTTTAGTAGGCTAGCCCCCTCCCCCAAAAAAGGGGTTAAGAAAGGGCACTACTGGGGGACCTAGTCCAAGGCTCTGGTTCCGGATGTTCAAAAAGGTGCCGTGGTGCTTTATTGTTGGGGCTTGGAGCCACTGAAGCATGGCGGTGTGGCAGTAGTGACCCGCGCCATGTCCAGCTATCTCAGCGTTCAACTTGAGCCAAACAGCTCGGAGCCCGGCGTCTTCGCAAGTTTGCATGAAATTAAGGCTGTTGACATGAACTTAGAGCTGTTAAATTAGACTACCGGAATCAAAAACCAGACTACCACAATCAATGATCACCGGTTATAGGGGAATCACCTCAAAAATGCCTGGTGGACGTCATCCACATCTAGATGCCCACCAAAGGGTCCGTTGGATGCATGTCCCCGCATTGGACCCTGTTTGGATTGCTTGGAACCCACATGTTCGATGGCATCCTTGCTCTGGGAAACAGGTGGTGGATGTGGCACTGCTTCCTTTTCTTGCGCTTTGTTTGCCAGGAAGCATCAGGACCTGGCGTTGGATGGAGTGCGTTGTGTTTCCACACCCTTTAAATGCGGCGTTTGTCTTTGTGTGGGAAACCCCACCAGCAATCAACTTCACGGGAAATCTGTTGGAACGCCGTGCCACGTTCTGATGGAAAGGTCTCTCCTTTTTGCCGCATGCCACATACCCCTTATTCAGGCTGGTTGCAAAAAGGAGGGTCCGCCAATTTCCGGAAACAAATCCCTTGACCTCTGGGTTTCTCCTTTTTGGGAACCCTCAAAATGGGGTGTTTTTCTTTTTCATTTTTTTCGGGACCGCCAAAAAAACCACCGAGTCTTTCCTTTTGGTTTCCCTTGAACAGCCCCAAAGAAGAGTGGATTTACCGCCAAGAACCAAAAACCTCCATTTGCTTAACCCCAATAGAGAAAAAATAATCAGTACTGTAATCAATTCCTGTAGAAGTAACAGGGGAAAACAAGAGATGTTCATTTCAGCAAAAGCAAATGGAAGAAAAAGACGAGCCGTCGCCGCCTTTTTGGGGGGGGTTCCTTTTCCCAGGCTCCCGGGCGACCTCCCGCTCGGTGCCAATGGCCACCTGCCGAAAGGCATCCGGGTCAGAAAGCTTCGGACCTGGAAAAAGCCGCTCGATAGCCAAGCTGCTGCTTTCTTTGGTCACCGCTGCTGGCTTCTGGGGTCAAAACGCATGGAACAAAAAGCAGCGGCTGGCGATTCGGAGTGGTTTCTTGGGGGTTCCCAGAAAGGTTTGGACCTGGGAAAACCTCTGGCAAAGCAAAGAAAGCAAGGGACAAATCCAAGGACCTGGAAAAATCTAAGGAAAGGTTTGGTCTCTTGGGGTTTCCTGAAAAAAGATGTCCTGGAGAAAGCCGGTGGTTTCCTGGGGCGCTAATAGGAAACCACCCCATTTCACCACCAAAGCACCGAAAAGGGGTGCTGCACAGGGGTGCGGAAAAGGGTAGAAATGTGTTGTGTGTCCAAAGATGTCCTATTGATGTCCTCCGGAGCCACGACACAAACTGTTGTACTTTTTGCATGCAACCTTCAAATGGCAGTGGCTCAAAAAAAAAGTACCCAAGATGGCCCCTTGGTAAATGGAAACAACGACGAACACCTGCGCAACCGAAGCTCTTTACTTTTGAGCCACGCCCAAAGATCGGCATGACATTGCGTCCTCCTAGTTGAGTCAGAATGGAAGGGGCTCATTTCTCGGGGCTTTTGGGAGAAAACCGAAAAAAAAACAAATCAGTGGTCCAACGCTGGCACCAGACCAGCTCCGCCTTGAGGTCATGAAAGCGCTCGAAGGGAAGACTTCTGGCGCACTCCTGCGGCCGCAACATCCAAACCAAGCAGTGCATCTGCTTTTTTTTGGCTATAATTCCAACAGCTGAACTAAGGGATCCCCAAGTAAAGGACCTTTCTTCTGGCGAGCTCGTTCTACCCCCAGGTGAGCTCGCTATGAAACAGGCAGATTTCATGGAGTTGAGAGTGTCTTATGACACCACTTGTCCTACTGTGGATGGACGAAATCCTGCACCACCTAAGAAACCCTGGAATGATGATTCCTGTGTAAATACCAGCAAACCATGGTTTCCCCATGGTTTCCAAGTGGTGCCTAAGAGGATTTCGCAACCATCCACAGTATTAGTCAATGGTAAACATGGTATATGATGGCCACACTGACTTGCTTGGAGGCCACGGCGATCATTCAAGCCCCCAAAGTAGACATCACGAGCAAAAAAGATCAAACATGCTCGTCTGACTTTGACTCACGACTGGAACTTCCATTTGGATAAGGCCCCAGGAAAAAATAAAAACATTTCGAGTAGTGATGAGTTCCTTTCAAACCCAACAAGGGAAAAGAAAACATATTCTTAAGCAAATGGAAGGGAAGGAGGCCGGACAGCCTGGCTCAAGGTACAGAAGACAAAGCCAGCTCTGAGCTTCGCAATCCGAGCCTTGCCCCAGCGATCGGCCAGGTTCTGGAACAGCCTGGCGTCACAACCAGTCGGTTTCAGGTCTGCACCAGTCTCAAAGGGATTATGAGCAGCTCTATGAAGTTAGGCTCATCACAGGATTACCCGGAAAAAACAAGGAAAAACAGGAAACACAAAAACTAGAATTATGTTTATGGCATTTAAAATGTAAAATAGAACTAAACAATGAATCCAAGCCTCTCACGTCCCTTACACCTTCGCCCAGCCTCTCCAGCGCTTTGGGAGACACCTGGCGCATGGCGCAAGATGCACTCCAAACACTTGCCTCCTTCCAGGGAAACCAGGGGTTCCGCATCCCGTTTGGAACTAGGAACCACTGGTAAACCCGCAGATGGTTACTCACCGCTTAAGCCCTTGAGAGAAACGCCAGGAGGCCAACTGAAACTGAACATGGATGGCCTTAGGGCTGACAAATGCCGGGGGGGGGGGGGGCATTGGAAATGTTGGTTGGAGCCGCCATCATATGGCTGTGGGTCAAGAATAGGTACCCAAAATGGGACTCTGGCAAATGGAAAAGTAGACTAAAACCTGACCCACACCCATTTTTCAACCGGATGCTAGTCAGAACCAACCGGTCAAAGGAATTTCCCAGAACCAACGGGTGCAAGGGATCGCCATCCCAACCGGAGGGGTGAAAAAAGGGGCTAGGCGCAAATCGCTGGGCCGAGAATCGCCTCGAAAGATGATTGGGAGGTCCCTTCAAGAGCCCAGAACCTGCTTCCCTCCAATTGGTGGTTCGGTGGTTCAGGAGGGGGTTCCCGTTTACCCTCTACAAAAGCCAGCCAAACCACGAATCCAAATCACCAACTAAGGGTTACCTGACAGAAATTTAACAAGCCAAACCCTTGGAGCTAAACGGAAAGCAAACAACTCAAGGGGCTTGCAAAACAAGGGGGAACCCAACGAATCAAAGCCAATTTCTCACAAAGCCAGCAGTAAAAAGGAAACCACACCAACTCAAATGTCTCGGGGCGCTCATGTTTTTGAGAGGGCTTCATGGGTGAAAAGGGAAGCCCGCCCTGTCAGACGTCCTGCGATTTACAGAAACGCCCGGATGGTTAGCGTGCAAAGGTTAGACTCAAAGGTTTCCAACCACTAGCCTTCCTCTTGTCGAACATTGAACCCAACAAAGGGTCCTTTTTAACGACAAAACAGGGTGAGGAAAATGAGAAAGGAGAGCAGCAGCCAACAACCCACGGCACTTTTCGGCCTCAAAGAAGAACTCGCACCGAGCGTAGCTGAGAGCATCCGCCATGGTCATCCGGTCGTCCCCGTCCGAGTCGTAGCCTGATGCTGTAAAACTGGAAAACCTTGTTCGGCGGTTTGGGCTGGGTGCTGTTGATTTGGATTTGAACGACCTGGTTCCTGCGAAGGGCTAATGGGAAACCACCCCGGACGCCCGATTGCTTTCATTGAACCTATCGGTGAAGTATCTCGGAACCGTTCGCAATCGCATAGGCTCTGGGCGGCGCTCCAGCCGCAGCGGATGGATGCGGCCGCGCGGCTTGTCTTGCGTTTCTAGGTCCTCTAGAATAAGGGTACCCGATATTTTTCTGTCGTCTATTTTCGTAGGGAACCCCCCCAAAAAGGGCAAAAGGGCGCTGGGGGACCTATAGATTTGCTTCTCGTGCTGCTTTACGATACTGTGGCGATTGCGCTGTGATTGCAGCGATGATTCGAGCCGAAGCAAAATCTCACACTTCGAAAATGAATGGGAGGAACTCATTGTTGTTTCTCCGGCGGTTGAAGAAACTGAGGGGTCGATGCAAATATACGTTCGTAGCTCAATTTCAGGAAGCACTTCTTGAGCGTGTTCTTCTCAAGCCTCTTAAAAAAGGATCCCCGTTCTTCTGGCTCCACTGATGCGAATGTGGTCCAACCATCTCTGAGCTCCATATCTGAGTCCGCTTCCACACTTGCGGCGCGTACGGCAGGCTACTGGCCCGGAAGATGCTAGCCCACTAGAGCCACGGTTCGCTGCGCCCGGGATCTATCAATATGGAATCATCGGGTGATGGATGTTGAGGAAGCTCAGGATGTGTCCTGGTTATATGATGTCCTGATCTATCCTGTAAGCACAAGCAACTATTGATCTCTTTTTCTCCTAGCTGCTGGCTATGAGAGTATGCAAGAAGGGCCTTCAGCCCAAATCTAAATTACATATCACATGCTTGCCAGAAAACCCATATCAACACAAGCCGAGACCACCCACACCCAACACCCCCCCTTCCAACCAAAGTCCATGTTGCACCAAACCCCCCCCCCCCCCAAAGTCCTAACCTTCCCCCCCCCCCCCCCAATTCCCGGGGCTCCGGGCGCTTGAAGACGGCCTTCTCCCTCTCCAGAAGCGCCTCTGCCAGGCTCTTGCGCTCCAAAGCCTCCACCGCCTCCGAGTGCCGCAGAAGCGCCACCTGCCGTCTTGGGAGGCGCTCGGCTTGGGAGGCGGCCGGGTTTAATGTAAAGACCTAGGGATATGTACCTACAGCGATAAAATATGACCTAGGGATATGACCTAGGGTCGTTTTTTTTTTTAACCTTTTTTTTTGTTTTTAAGGACATGTACCTACAGCAAGCGCTGTATTTATTGAAGCGGTCTACTATTCAACTTTGGGGCAACCCAGTTGGGGCCCGTGGGCGGTTGGCCAATCCGTTGGACTGTTGGGAGTGGGGGGATTTATTTGTGACGCGGGAGGTGTCTTTTTTGATGGTACGTTGATGGTACGCTGTTGCTTCCTTGTTTCTTGTTTTTGTTTTGTGTGTGTGTGTGTGTGTGTTTGGGAGGGTGTTGAAGGGGAACACAAGGAAAACCGCTTGGTTTGAGGGTTCCAAATTTTGAGACAACCTATCTCTAGGAGAGAGGGCCCCTGGAAATCCTCTGGTTTTGCCTTTGCAGGGTTGGAACACCTTGCTCGCATGTCGCAAAAGCGTGTACAAAACTTTTGCTGCGAATCCCTGGCCCGTCTGCGATTTGACGAATGTGCTGAAACCTTTGCAGCTCAATTGACGGAGGCTCAAAAACTGGAATCCACCAAATGGCACCTTGGTATATGGGAACAAAGATAAAGCCTGTATAACCCCAGCTGCTTGAGTTCCAGCCTTAGTAATTGGGTTCCAGCAGTTGCGAGAGGGACAAGGGCCCAAAAAGTTGAAAAGGCTATGTTCAACCTTAGGGTTTCCATGGCTCGGAGAATCCAACTACCATCTCTGGGCTGTCCTCAGATACCCTGCTCAAAGTTGTTAACCTTTTGTGGGTGAAACGGATAAACCCAACCACTAAACCAACTAAAAACAACTAAAGACCCATTAAACACCACCAAAGACCTAGAGGAAACCCCAAAACACACTAAACCTAATCACGTAAAACACGTAACTCAAACCGAACGACACGCTGGGAACCGCCCAGATCCCTACGGATAAAAAAGATAGAGCAACCCCCCCCCCCCAAACAAAAAAAACGGCCCGGCCCGCCCACAGCCGCCGCGCGGATTCTTCGGGTGCGTTGGTTTTCTTTCCCGGGCGGCGCCTGCTTGGCGTTCTCCATGCCCCCGAGGCAGCTGCTGCGCTTGGCGTGCGCCGCCTCGGCGCGCTGCGCCAAGGCCTCCAGCTGTGCCTGGAGCGCGCCGCAGCGCGAGGGGGCGAGGCCGAGGCGGAGGGAAGAGGCGTTTTTTCCTGGGGCTGGCTTCATCATTTTACCATGATCAATGTCACCCCCTAAGTGGTGGGTTGAATGAAAATACCATTTTCTGACTTTCATAACCCGTCCACATAATGATCCCAGTGGTGGGGAGGGAGGGAAGGGGGAGGGAGCCCAAATAAGGCCTGATTTTAGGGCTGAATAAGGGCTCCCTCCCCCTCCCCTCCCGCCTCTCCAGCTGCCATGAGGTTGGGGTTTTGGCGACCAGAGCCTCTCCTAGTAGCTCCGAGACACTCCCTCTTTAACAGCAAAGCTGGATACTCCCAGCTCCGAGTCCGGATTGCTTCCAACCAGCCAGCTACGTGGCTGTGGTTGTCAAAAATAGGGAAGCCCAACTTGGCTTGCCGTGGTAAATGGAACCAAGGACGATTCATCCTGCGGTCCCCTGGTGGTCACATTTTCACCCAGACCTATGTCTAAGATGCGTTTTGGGGCACAAGCCCAATATTGAATGGGCTCTAAACCAGAGACGCAACCGAATTTCAGACTGGGTTGGAGACCAGGGAAGCCAGGAGTGACGAGGCACGTGGCTTTGGTGCTTTGCACTTGGCTTGTGGGCTTTCCCAAACAGCATGCTGCGCCGAGCACCCAAACCCTGCCCCATAATACGCCGAGCTTCAAAAGACGCGCCTACAAATATTTTCCATGGCGCCTACAAATCTCCATTCGATTGGCTAGAATCATGTCTCACCTGTGGTTCGATTGTGGGCGTGTCCTTTGGATCGATACCCCTTTTGCTGACACCACGGAGGGACTACCAAGGCACTATTCAACATCAAAAAGCCCGCCCCTGCCCACATTACCAACACCCAACTCCAAGTCGTCAACACCCCACTCCAACATCCCACCTCTATATCGCTCCTCAATCTCTACACGAAAAATGCATGGAATCTGAGGCAACAGCGACAACCTCCCAGAAGTTGATTACCTCGTGGTTTTCCATTGTTTTCACATACTCTTCAATCCAACACCGGCGGCTTCCCCGCACGAGACTTTGGCAGCTTTCTGCAACGAAGGACCCCCGAATTCGGAGGCGGCGGGAGAAATGCTTCCCAACTTCCACTCTTCCAATGTGTACACCCCAAATATGGCCATGGGTCAAAACCCAAATCGTACCCTCAGTGAACATCCCAATCCCCGCTATAGACTAAAATGGGTGGTGCATCTACCCCAAAATGTACACCCCAACATATGGCTGGGGTAGTCAAAAATAGGGCAACTCCCAAAATGGGTTGCCCTGGCAAGTGGAAACATGCACCCAAACCCGCCCAAACCGGAGTGCAGACACGCTGGGCTCCTGGGGTCTTACACGGCATCATGTGGTGGGTCAAAAGCCTACTCTACCCCCAGTGAACATCCAATTCAATCCAACCACTCAAATATCTTCTAAAATGGGTGGTGAATTCACCTAGCCCAAAATGGGATCCCATCGGTTTCGACAGCCATATTGCCATCAAAGTCACTGAAGTGGCAGAAGGGAAACTTCTGCAGCTTTCTTGACAAGAAAATCAGCTTGCCACCAAGTGGTGGCTTGGATTGGTGGCCCAATGGTACCATTTTGGGGAAGTGAATTCACCACCCATCTTAGAACCTATTTAGTGGTTGGATTGGGATGTTCACTGGGAGGTCTGAGTAGGCTTTTGACCCATGGCCATCTACCGTCTACAAACACCAAGGGCTGAAATCCCCAAACCGTGTCTTCCTTTTGGTTAAGGCCCCAGGAAAGAAATATAAAAAACATGTCCAGTAGTGATGAATTTCTTTTAAAACCAACAAGGGAAAATTCAAACATATTCTTAAGCTAATGGAGGGTGTGGTGCTGTTGTTCGGCCGTTTCGGCCTTGCCGCTCATGCCCTCCACCTCCATCTCCTCGATCGCCTCGCTGTTCTCCCGCACGAACTCCATGCAGGTGTCGTAGGCTTCTTGCACCTCGGGCGTAAAAAAGAAGGGCAGTCCCACAGGCGTCTACCCACTTCCGCCCACATAGTCCGTTTTGAGCCAAAGAACTGCGAAAACCACGTTTTTCAGGTCCCCAAGAACCACCCCCCTTGCCCCGTTCCCGGGATATTTCTTCCAACTGGCGCCTCCTTGTCCGCCTGGCCCACCGACTCCGAGAACTCCTCGAGCTCTTGGTCGCTCGGCACCGCCGGGCCCTGGATGCTGTTCATCTTGTCCTCGTGTCGCAGGGCTTGAAACCCGCCGCCTTCTTCGCTTTGGTGGGGGGGTTAAACCCGAGGTTAGGGGGGTTGGGGGGGTTAGGGTTCAAGGGAGTTAGGGGGGGTCAGGGGGGGGGGGGGTTGGGGGGATTTTAGGCTTGAAACCCGGCCTTTTTCGTTTGGGTCCGAAGAGGAGTGGCAGGAGCGACTAGGTCCTCCAGTAGAGAGGTTAGAATAAGAGTACCACTCCTTTTTTTCCGGTAGTCATGTTAGTAGGGGAACCCTCCCCCAAAACACGGTAAAAGGGCAAGACTGGGGGAAATAGGTTGGGCTGGTGGTTCAAAAATCAGCTCAGGTGATATCCCGAACAGCGTGCGTACGCCCAGCAGTGCCTGCATCCCACGCCCGTCCCCGGAACCATCGTCGGAACCGCCCTGTGCATGCCCGCAACCCTCCTTGTGGGCACAGACCCCTTGCTTCCAGCTGTTGGGGAAAGCAAAAGGGAGTTGCTCAAGCCAGTAAAAGACCAGAGGCTGCAAAGTTTGAACAAGTCTTGCCAATCACTCTTAGTTTAAGGGGAAACCAAGGCTGCTTGCTTGAGCAACTCTTGCACAACCTGTATCCATGAGGCCCCAAACTTCAAACCAGGATACTTGATGTTGTCCTTAGTGTCTGATGCAGCCTTTACATAGTGCTCAATCAAATCTTCCCCAAATCGTGTTTGCACAGTGGAAGAGGCCGCCCTGCTTATTCGCTTTGCCTTGGCCTATCCCCAGTACTCCTGTAGGGGGGCGCCTAGCAAGCCTCATGTCAAGCGTCACCTTTCGAGCCCCAATGCCAAATGAGTCTCCTGGTGGCAGGAGGTGCAGTCTCACGGAGCATCGCCCCAACAACTGTCCACTGATACGAGGGTCCTCCCGAACTCCTAACCCTAAACCATCCTGAACTTTATGAACCATCCCATGTTTTATAAACCGTCCTAAACTTGCTGGTGGTCACTGGGGAGTGACCTTCGGGTTCTCGGAATGAACCGGTTGGGGATTTCCTTAATTAAAGGAAACCAGAGGATGGATGGTTTTTCTCGGGATAGTTCCATCCCTCATTGAAGGGCAAAAAAGGGGGAAACGCCAACCAAGCTAGCAACCAACCATGCCAACCAAAATCCCCAACCATCCCCTACCAACAACTTTCCACTGGTATCATCGCCCTCCCCCCCCCTCCAACCCAAAACCCTAAAACCATCCTAAACTTACCATCCCTAATTAAACCACAAGTCCTGCGCCACCCAAAAAAAAAGAGAGCAAAGCCCCTCCCCCCCCCCCCCCGCCAAATCTCCGCCCCTCTCCCTCCCCGCTCGGCTTCCCGCTGCTTCGCTCCGCTCGCTCCGCTCGTTTGGCGCTCCTCGAGGACCTCGGCCACGGTCTCCACCGCCTCCACCAGCTGCTCCAGCTGCTCCAGCAGCTTCCGGCAGCCCTCCTAGCGCTAGGTGTCCCACTTAGAGAAATTTGGATGGGTTTCCCCGGTAGAAGTTGGTAAAAGGGCTCTACTAAGGGACCTAGTAGGTCCTTTTGAGGAAAATAGATGGCCCTGGTAGATGATTAAACCACCAGGGAAACCAGGAATCGCCCTCTATTTTTCGAGCAAAACAACCAAAACGGACACCTATGCCTCCTATCAAGCGCTTGCGCTTGCGAGCGTGTTTTTTTTCTCCCCCGCTTTTTCTCCAGTCGGGTTTGCGCCCATGGGGAAAGCAGTTTATGCCGGCCGAGGCAAAGCTCTTTTCAGTCGGGAAATTAACATGTCTACTGTCTACTTGTTTGTTGTTGTTCAGTGGGCAATGCCCCAAACAGACTTGAGCGAAAATGACAGGGGCATTTTGGCTCATATTGGTGATTTATAAAATGGCACCGCTACGCTCTTCCATGAGAAACATGTTTCTCCCAAATGGACCCTAAAGCTGCCGGATATGTTGACTGAAGCTCAGGCAGGCATGGTTCGGGTACATAACCCGCAAGCCATGGCAACTTGCAAGGTTTCCCTTGTTCATCCGCCATAAAAGATGGACGCGCAACTCCTTTGATTTGAGATCCACGCAAAAAGGCACGAGGAAGGAAATCTGATCTCAGTTCCTTCCTATTAGGGGATCACCTCCCTTCCCACCGCAAACAAAACAAGCTTTTTTCGAGAACTTGGCTGCATCTCTGAGACCTTCAAAGGTGATTCCCGTCAATTCAAGGCGAGGTTCAACCCGAAAACGCCAAGAACTGCAAAAACGCCAAGATCCAAAGGGTGGCTCTCAACATTGGCACCCCTTTTGGTTTCCCCTTAAAATCCTCCAAAAGGTGAGTTGTCAAAGATATGGACCGCTTTTGGACCCTAGGCCCAAAAAAACCGGGCACTCATTTTGGACAAGCCCCCGAAACGAACCGCGTTTCGTCTCCTCCTGCTGCCTTCGGCTTTCCTCCGCCTGCCGCTTCTTCTGGTCCACCCGCTGCAGGAACGAGGAGATCTTCCTCGGAATCTCCCCAGGGAGAAGCACCAAGGGTGCTTGCTTGCTTGCTTGCTTGCTTGCTTGCTTGCTTGCTTGCTTGCTTGCTTGCTTGCTTGCTTGCTTGCTTGCTTGCTTGCTTGCTTGCTTGCTTGCTTGCTTGCTTGCTTGCTTGCTTGCTTGCTTGCTTGCTTGCTTGCTTGCTTGCTTGCTTGCTTGCTTGCTCTTTTTGCCGGTCGGTCGGTCGCTTGGTTCTTCTTTGTCTTCTCCTGCTTGTTCATCTTCTTCTTCTTCTTCGTCTTCTTCTTCTTCTTCTTCGTCTTCTTCTTCTGCTTCTTCTTCTTCTTCTTCTGCTCCTTCTTCTTCTCCTTCTTTTGGTGGTGGTGGTGTTGGTGGTAATATTGGTGGCGGTCGCGGTGGCGGTGCTGGTGCTGGTGCTGGTGGTGCATTCCACGTTTTGCCATTGGCAATGGGAAGCAACACAGAGCTGCTGCAAAATCCGAACTTCCTCTGAACTCACAGCAAGTAAAAAAACAGCTTCGGACTTCTGGGAGCGTCTGGTCAAACATCCGCAATGCTGCCGCGACGGCAGCGGCAGAAAACACATGCAAACACAAACAAGCTGACTTGATGCCTGCGGCAAACACACCGAATTCACGCGGCAGCGGGTGATGGAGGTTGCTTGTTTGAAAAAATCGAGGACTCCCTCCAAGCGGCTTTATGCCCGTTTGGCCCGGTCTGCTTACTGTCGACCAGACTGGGTACAAAAGTTATCCACGCCCTGGTATTGGCGCGACGTTCTGAGCTTTGCTGGGAACCCTCAATAATTGGTGCGCGGAAATCCCAAAATGCTTCAAGCGAAATCAAATCGGCAAAGTAAGGATAGTTATGGTACCCTTGGGATGGTGGGGGGGAAGTCGGGCGGAGTCGGGCATGTTGGGATCCAATTGGGCGGTTTGGAACCTAAGGGAACCCGCCGGGTTTGATTCTCGTCTCTGAGATCCAAGACAGGGTTCAATCCGCTCACTTCCTGAGTGGGAAGGGCCAACCAAAAGTCCAAGCTCCTTTTTTGCCCCTAACATGGATTCCTTCCAAAAAGCTGCAACAAGTCCGGGAGCCAGTCCAAAAACTGGTTGTTTCATCCGCAAAGAATGAAAAGTCTCGGAAAGTGAGCCAATTATTTGGGACCGCCACCGTTCTTTGAGCCACAAGTTTCTAGGGGTTGATTCCCCATTCCTTTCATGCAGGGTTTTTGGTGCTTAGAAAGAAGGATCCCTGGGTTAAGAATGGGGAAGCAACCCTTAGAATTCTGTTAGAATAAGAGTACCAACTTGTTTTTTCTGTAGTCTATTCTAGAGGAACCCCTCCCGGGTGAGAAAGGGCACCAATCGCTGGAAAAACCCGAGACGCCGCCCCCATTTTCAGCCTGAGCTGCGAGACCCGGGTCTTGGCCTCCTGCCGCACCTTCTCGGCCTCCACTCGCAGAGCCCGCAGGCACTCGTTCTCCTAGGCGCTGGGCAGAGGAAAAACCGGAGAACAATGGACGGTTTTCCCGTGGGGGGTTGGTCTGCTGGTCTGCTGGTCTGCTGGTCTGCTTCTGTTGGGGTTCCCCCTCCCCCCCCAAAAAAAGCACCGGGCGGTGTGTCCTTTCAATTCTTCCGAAAAACCCTGAAAATGGGAGGTTTGCCAGAGAGTTGGTTGGGAGGTTGTCCAATGAAAAGTTCCGAGAAGAAAACAAAAAATGGCAAGCCCAGCAATTGGGGGAGAGAACTCAGGAACGAGAAATGCTGAGAGGTGTCCTTTAAAGAAGCCGAAGGCTCTCAAGGCTCTCAATTCCCCATCTTTGGGCTTTCAGCGCGGGAGGTTGTATGGAGAGTTGGTCTGCTGGTCTGCTGGTCTGCTTCTGTTGGGTTTCCCCCCAAAAAAAAGAAGAGGCAAAACCAAAAACCGGGAAAGTGTGTGCTGGCCTTGCATTCCCCTTTAAAGAAGCCCAAGATTCTAAGGGAACATGCACCATGATGCACCCAACCTTTAAACACACCCTTAATTTAGGGGGAAGCCAACAGTTTGAACAGAAACCCTAAACCCTAAACCCTAAACCCAAAGAAAATAGAAGGTTTTCCACTGGAGAGCTGGTCTGCTGGTCTGCTTCTGCTGGGTTCCCCCCCCCCAAAAAAAAAAAAGGACAATGGGTGGTGGCTTTTCAATTCCCCCTTGCAAGAAGCCGAAGGTTGGAAAGGAACATCCGCCCAACCTTTAAACACACCCTTGGTTTAGGGGCAAGCCAAGCCAATCTCACTGTGACGCATGCATGGCTATCCCATTGGGGATCAAGAATAGCTGGAATCAGAACTCGTTGAACGCTGATTGAAACAAGCCGTTGGTGAGTGAAAGATGTGCGTTTGGCCGGTCTGTGAAAGGAACAGATGATCCCCCAAAGTAGCGGCAGTAAAGCAACTAACAGGCCTTGGAACTTACAGTGCGTCCAAGATGTTCGCCGGTTGAACTCTTTCAGGGGATCAAGCGGCTGGAGATGTCCACAACTTTCGGCTTCCTGCCTTAAGGAAACTCAGGTTGCCGGGCCAGCCGCTCACAGCAAACTGCCCTTAGGAAAAATACACGCCCCCTGTCCACTGGACAGAGCCGATGGTGCACCCCTGAAACGGCAATGGCTTCCTTTTGGCTCCTCTTTGAACACCAAAAGGGGGTCCAAGATTCTGAGAAGCACTCCCATCCCAGCTTCAGGCTTCTGGTTGCCCACACCCCAAGTTCCGAGGGGCCGAACCCACCTGGACCTCTCTCTCTTTAAGCAAAGTAGAATCCCTGTTTTTGGTTGGTATTGAAAGGGAAAGCCAAAACAGTTTTTCTCCAAGGCGATTTTAGGGGACCAAATCAAGAGCAGTTGCTCTTGGACCTGACCAAGACGAGCTTACTAAAGCAATACCGGGTTCCCTAAAAACCCCGCCCCCACCCGGAAAAAAACCTCCGGCCCAAAAAAAAAGCAGGAGACATGAACACTCCCCCCCTCTCACGTCCCCCCCTTCTCGCGTCTTCCACGGCGAAACCTTTTCCAGGTCGCCTCCCTCGCGTATCGCGCCGCGTGCCCGCGCACGCGCCCGCGCGGGTCCCAAGCCAGTCCTGGAGCAGCACGTCCAGCTCCAGGCTGAGCTCTTTGAAGTTCTCCGGCTTCGCCAACCGCAGCTTCTGCAGCAGCCGCTTCAGCGTCAGAAGCATCTCGGATAGTTTTTAGGGGCTTGGGGCTGTTTAGGGGTCGGGGTTAGGGGGGGGTTTAGGGGTGAGGGAGTGATTTGGTTCTTGGGGTTTTTGGTTGGTTCTTGGGGTTCTGGGGGGGGCTCCTGGTTTTTGGTGGGCTTGGTGTTCTTATCAACTCCCACGATTTGCAAGCTTCCCAGGCGCTGTTCCCTTTCAATGGGAGGGTCGCGAGCCTTTGGGTTCAAAAACATGTTCGTGAGACCAAGTGGCGACTTGACCTTTGATTTCCAGATGACCTTGCAAACCCGAACTGAGCCCCGTTGGCGGGGAGGAAGAAGCGGGGCCGCTTCTGGGCGGAGGCTGGGCAGATTCAACAGCTGAGCGGTCCCTACGTCTTCACTTTCGTTGGTCGACCTGGATCCCTGATCCGCATAATCTGACAGCGATGCAACGAGGGAAACCACGACCGCTGCGCAAATGAGTGCCCAAAACCCTCTTGACTTTGGGTTCTCTTAACATGGTTACAAAGGTGGGAAAAAGGGTCTGCGACCCCACTGAAACCAGGCAGAAGCACTTGACTACTAAGAATTGCCCTTCCGGTGCTTTGGGCTAGCCATGACACGTGGTGCTCGTACTTCTTCCGCTCTGCCTCCATCTGCTTCCGCTCCTGGTCGGTAGCTCCGAAGCTTGGTCCAAAGTAAGATCCTCACCCAGTAAATGATAGTCTATCGTGAAACCACCAACATAAGAAAACAAAAACGGGTCTGCCCGGATTTGCACATAGGCTCCGCTCACCCTTGGTGCAGATGGTGGCGGGCCAGAGTCGAGGTCCCCGATTGTCTCAAGCCAAGGGCCCGTGTCCAACGTGCAAATCCCAAACTGCCAAACTCAAACTGCCAATCTGAATTCTGGTCAGCAACTAGGTCCTCCAGTACAAGTACAGAGGTTAGAATGAGGGTACCCGATTTTTTGAAGTCCATTTTAGTAGGGGAAAGGGCACTACTGGGGGACCTAGGTAAACTACAGATCAAGAGTCAAGTGGTCATATCTGTTCACCTTAAGATAGTGACCTTCATCTGTCCCACTCTGTCCCGAAATGCCAAGGTTCGCATTTGAACGTTCCCAGCAAAGGTACGTGGCTGCAAGGTGCGAGGGTAAGTGGACCAAAGGGCGGCTGCCTGAACACCATGTTGAAGAAGGGGCTTGGCCCACCATTGCGTTTAATTAAAGCACGCCCTGATTGTGTACTTCTATCCGAACCACCCTGTGCGCCTTTTTGCTTTTCCGGGTGCAGAGCAGGTCTGCAACAATCAAATTCTCCACCGCCGTCGGCTCCCTCCGAAAGAAAAAGAATCCTGTCCACCAGACATTTTGCAAAGGCCTCCCTCTTTTTACCAAAGGTTGTCTTACGGCCCAATCTTTGGCCCCATGTCTGCGCCCGTCTACCAAAGCAACCCCCACGGCATCGACAAAGCAACATCCCTCCATTTGCTTAAGCCCCAGGGAAAAAACAAACATATGTCCAGTAGTGAAATCGATTCCCTTTACAACCAACAAGCCAAAAAAGAACTTAGGCAAATGGAAGCATCCCCCACCACCGGCGCTCGAATCGGCGCTCGAGTCGACACGAAGCGGAAGCGCGCGCCTCGAGCTCGGCGAGGCGCCGCACCTGCTGCCTCTCCCGCTCCTCCATCATCCGCGCAGAGATCTCCTGGAAAAATTCGGGGGGGAAGCGCTTTGGCCGGTGGAACCCTCTTGTTTTCTTCTTTTTTCGCCAGCTTGCGCGTCCCCCTCACGGAATTGCTTGAAACGGAGATATTTAATTTTGGCCGGTGGGGTTTTGAGGGCTCTCTCCAAGTCTCAGCTCCCAGCGCACACTTTTTGACCCCTGCCTTTCTTGGAGGCGATGCCTTCTGGGAACCTGTCTTCGCTGGCTTTCGCGCATCTAGTTAAGAGGGGCAAAGCCCAATTTTTAGGCCGGACAGAAAGAGGCGATTGGGGGGTGGTGTTCGGAACTCTTGTTCCGATTCCCGGCGATTGAACGCGCTTTCGTCAAGAAAGCAAACACTAGGTCCTCCAGTAGAGAGGTTAGAATGAAGGTACCCTTTTTTCTGTAGTCTAGTAGGGGAACCCTCCCAAAAAAAGGTAAAAGGGCACTACTGGGGGACCTAGAACATGCAATTTGATTGGCGGTTAGTCACTAGTCACTAATTCCTTCAAGGGTTGGCGCTGGCCATTTGGTAAAAGGATTTCCGGGAGGAACTGGCGCACCAGTGATCGGGGCCCTCGGATCTTGTGGAAGCGAGCAAGCCCGAACAACAAAAATGACGCAAGGATCAGGGGTGGAAACCCCGTGCTTCGCCAAAGGCAAAAGCGGTAAACATCCGGGCAAATTATTATCATTTACCAACCGACATCAGGGATCCCTTTGAAAGGAAACCTTTTTTTGGATTCTAATTCGCAGCACTCACTTCTGCCCTCCCACAAGCAAAGCTGACCACCCTTGGACGATCATGCAGGCTTTTCTTCCACTTCAGGCTGAGAGTTATCCAAAGTTTGTAGACCAGGCTCAATCACTCATGTTGCCCGAAAAATGTCCGGCTGGACAAAGCTGTGCGTTCTGGCAACATGTCGAGTGATAAGCCGCATCCCCAGTCAAACAAAAGAAGCACCGGACTGTGCCGGGCGGGATTGGGCCGGGCCCCTGAAAAGGCTTGACGGTCAGTTTCCACCTATCAAGCCCAGCCTGCATGAAACAGCGTTCGCTCCTATTCAAAAACTTTCTTCCAAGGAAACATTCATTTTGGATTCTAATTCGCAGCACTCACTTCTGCCCTCCCACAAGCAAAGCTGACCACCCTTGGACGATCATGCAGGCTTTTCTTCCACTTCAGGCTGAGAGTTATCCAAAGTTTGTAGACCAGGCTCAATCACTCATGTTGCCCGAAAAATGTCCGGCTGGACAAAGCTGTGCGTTCTGGCAACATGTCGAGTGATAAGCCGCATCCCCTCACCACTTGTGAACTCCTCAGAAGTCATCACTTGCTGCAGCACCATCCCCAGACTCAAAGGGAAAGCTATGGTTGGAGGAGGCCTCTGACTTAGCATCTGACAGCAATGCGAAAGACGAACTTCCAGACAGAGAAATACCAAGCACATCCGGTGAAGTAGATACAGGAGGAGCCAGCTCATCATCCAATTGGTTGCGGTCCATCACTGCTAAAAGCGCAATGCTGCCCGACGTCGTCGATTGGAAGTAACGCCAGTGAAAGAGCAGCGGCCAAAGCAGGAGCAAAAACGAAACAAGTAGGGGACCCAACCACCAAAAGAAACTGACCGTCCCCCCTCCCCGAAAGGTATCATCCAATACTGAGGACATCGTCATCAGCCAATTTCGTGTTAACATCTTCACCTTCGACATCAACACTGGCCAGGAAACCTGCACTTCAAGGTCCAAAGCGCGAATGCCAGTGGAAGGAGTCGGTGAAGGCAAGCTAATCACTGCTAGGCGCAAAAGGCGCAAGATCTGCTCACGCTCAGAAGCCAAGTCGAGTTCCAAATTAGTCCACAAAGGGTTCGCCCAGTAGACAGCAAAGCGCAGGTGCACCATTTCATAGTGGACCTGAGTGCGGCCATCTGCAATCAAGTGGGCCCATACCTTGGTGGCATTGAACTCAGACAACAGTTCCAAGGACTCCACTGCGGACTGAATAGAGGGTAAGGTTAAAGACACCGAAGTCGTGGCTGCCAGCAGTTGGTCTCGAAGCTCAGGTGTGAGGCAAGGGATCACAATTGGAGCAGCTGTGCCATTGAGCCACTGCCCCAGGGCCTCAGGGCCATCAACAGTGAGAATGCCTGCACAACGAGCAGCCTCCAACCGACTGACATCCACTCCACGCCACACATTCTCAGCAGTGTTAAGTCCATTGGAAGTGGCACTGGTAATTACTTCAGTGGCTGCTGAAGCAAGAGCACCAGTCACATTGATTGCTTGCCCGGCTGCTGTAGAAGTCGTCTCACCCAAGGTGGCAAGAACTCCCAACAAACGTGCAACTTGGAAGAGAGGACCCTCAGCACCACTCATGATGCTCACCACCATCAAAACAACAAAGAACATAGTGCCCCATCCTGCAGAGCCACACCAACAGCGCCAAAGCTTGCGCCTAGTCGAAGATCGATTTGGAGCCGTCGCCCCGCAGCCGAAGAACGCCGCGGCCCTTGCCTTTGCCTTTGGCTGGGCTCCTGAGGGTGTTGACGGGGTAACCAACTTGTTCCATTCTTCTTGGCGGAACTGTCGTTTCTGATGCGTGGTGTAGTGCTCTGGAGGCTCGGGAATCATGTCTCTGAAAATCTTGAGTCGGAAGTCTGGCCGACCTTCCAGGCCCACTGAGGCTGTTCGAGGCCTGGCCATCGTCAGGACTGGAGAGACCAAAGTAGCTCCAGATGTGATGATTCAACCAAGTCGCTGTAGAGGCCAACTTCTGAGTGCCTACTGACGCAGCAATGTGTGAAGCACCTGCAATGTCAATGTAAGTGTTGAAGCTACTCTCAGAAAGCCACCTGCCTCGAGCCTGAATCTCCTTGCGGTCAACTCCCATCAAGACATGATGTGTAGCAAATCCAGCACGACCCGAATGAGCAGTTGTGCCCAAGTGCAACTGGTAATGTGACTCTGCAGCTTTGAAGGCATTGTTGTAGGTTGAGTATCCAAAAGGAAAAATGCGATCACCTGGTTTAGAAGAGGAGACCAACCAAGCTATGAGACTACATGCAAGTGGTTGAGACTCAGGATGCACCAGTACATACTGCTCACGCTTAACCTTAGTGGAGTAGTTGGCCCCCAACCGCACGGTGATGGCGCGCCTCGTGTCCATGGGGAGGTGCACATGGTGCGTCTGCAATGCCAAAAGCTCTGAAGGCCTAAGTCCCGTAGCATGTTGCACCAGCATAGCAGCTCCTACCCGTGGTCTGCCTTCTGAACAATGCCATGCAGCAAAAAGAAGTGCACATTCAGCTGCAGCTGTAGCTCTGCCCCGCAATGCTTCACGACTGAGCTGCAGCTTGCCTTTCATGTGTGGCAGAAAGAACTCTGCGCTGGCCACCAACATCACATGCTGGGATTTGGTGAGTTCCATTTCGGTGCGATAGTCCATCATCAATCCATCCAAGTCTTCGGAAGAAAGAACATCTAAATCAAGTTGTAACTGCAAAAACTCAATGAACGCTGAAAAAGCTTTCTGATACTTCAAAAGTGTATCAGAGGAAACACGTTGTCTGAGGTCTGGGTGCAACCGCCTCATGCAGCTGCACACATCTGAAAGCCTCATCATAGCAATCTTGAAAGGTCGTCCGCGGGCTGCCTGGCTGACTCGACCCACGGCAAAAATGTTCTGAAGCGGGCTGCAAGACATACAGCCGCCTTCTTTCTGAGGAGTCTGTTCAGAGGGAAAGAAGGGCTGCGTCCCTTAGCCATCGAGCAAGCAGTAGGCATGTTGTCCTGCAAAGAGAAGACCACATGCCCTTGCAATGCTGGCCATGACGCTGCTCTGTTGAGCAATCTGAGCACCGTTCGAGACTCTCCCAGGGTAATATGGTCACCATATCTCCATCTACCTCGCTCCACTGCAAACCAGCGACTTTTCTCAAAGATAGCATCTGGGAGCAATGAAAAAGGAACTGTTGGCAACAAAGATTTCTCTGGGAATTTCGCACCTCCTCCATCTGCTCTTGGAACTGCTCGTCCAACTGCTTCTCCCTGCCTAAGCAGGGCGTCAATTTCGCAATCATTGACTTGTGTGACAGCTATGCCATAACCGCCCCAGTCGATGTCGTTGGAGCCCATTGCGTCGGTTGCAAAGAGCCATGGAAGGATAGGGGCCCCCACATGCACCGTCATCAGACAGACTGTGTGGGCCATTGCCCTGGCCTCATTGCGAACAACCGGCCACCAATTCACAACCTCACCTTCATGCTTGTCGACGAAACGAAAAATTGCATGTGGGACGCTCAACAGTTCTCTGCGTAGAAGGCTGCCAAATATCCACATGCCCAGCAGCGATCTGAGAACATCAACGGAAACTTTGGGCTGGCTGACCAAATGAAGAAGCGCTTCGCGCAACAAGACCATCTTCTTGAGTGGCAGTCTGAACTCTGCTGGTTTGCGCACCACCTCATAGCCAACTACCTTATCCAAATCACCTGCACGAGATTGTTGGGATAACTGGAAACCAATGAGCCCCAAACCACGAACCGTTTCATCCAAAAGAACATCGCTGTGAAGTTTGCCCGCATCGCTGGTGCTGATGAAAACCGTGTCATCTACATGAACATAGACGGCTGACTGCTTTTGATCCAGGCGCACACTGTAGGTTCGAGCCGTTGCTTCATTCAGCAAAGTGATCCCTGGGCCTCCACTCGAACCACCACTGGACCAAGAGGTGATCCTTGGAGCTGAAGTCTGACCAGGGAGCAAAAGGGAGCCTGTTGGGCCCGAATGATTTGCAGCCATGCACTGCAGAGTCTTGAAGAGCATCTTCGCCATAGCCTGACACAAGCCAGGTGGATAAGTATGCAACCGTCTCGCGTAGAACGATCCATCCGGAGCTCTACCAATTGAAATGCCATGCTGATGGGTTGCACTCACACCTGGGCATCTGGTGCCATCCACAAGCTTCATACCCAGCAAATTGCCTGAAAGAGTGGTGGGCTTTGGGCATGAACCACCAAAAGGGCACTGGTGCAGATGTACTCTATGGCCATTGACTCTACGTTCCAGCTCAATCACTTCTGGTGTCACCCAGATGCTAGGATAGGGATCTTTGCCAGGATCAGCTGGATGCTCCATCAAGTAGCCACCTCCGCGGCTGGCCACTGCTTCAGCCATTGCAAGAAAGTTCAACCAAAGTGCGTTTGCCTCTCTGACACGCTCTCTTTCATGAGGACGAAGGTCATGTCTACCCCACAATGCCCAACGAAATCTGAGAGGTCGAGGGCCCCCAGGAAGTGGAACATGTCTAGCACGTGCCACTGTTGAACAAGGAGGACCACCAAACCAGAGGTCAATCAGGCCTTCTTCTGCAAGAGCTAGAAGCTTGTGCAACAGTTTCGGATCAGCAAAGTCCCAACCTGGGTCATCAGCCAGGTCAACTGTTAGCATCAAAAGTTGAAGGCCTTGAGCTGCACACAACTGTTCCAAGAAAAATTGGATGTCCTCTGAACGTCGCTCACCCCCGAACATGTGAATAGCTACGAAGACACGTGAATTGCCATGCTTGGTTTGTCTGACTGCATTGCACCACTCGTCGACGGTCCAACCACATCCTTGCTGCCTAAGTACCCAGTCTTCATCAGATACCATTGCACCGTCATCACCAAAGCCGTCGTCATCGTCAATACTACTAACAAGGCCTATGCTGTTCTCATTTCCTGCTTGCCCTTCTTCTCCCTCAAGTCTCAACCGAGAAGCAAAGTTGAAAAGAGTGCTACCGATATGATGGAGATTGATGCGCATAAGATTGTAAACCGAATGACTCCCACCCATTGCCAACCTCAGATACTTAGGGGCCACATATGTTGCAGTGGGAAACGGGATCTGCAGTTTGAGAGAATCATCCAAGAGGTCCCATGCATCTGACGCCAATATTGGGGGAGCCGCTTGCCAAGCAGCCATCCATGCCGGCACTTTGACATAGGTGAAAGCAGAGTCCTCATCACAGGCCGCCACTTCCATGCTGTCAGCCTTCAGGAAGCACCTAGCCAGTGAGGAGCCGCCACCCATCCCGAGGTGGGCACGCTCAGCCGGATCTCCGAACATGTAGTTGGCTGCACACTGCATGATGAGCTTACGTTGATCATGCCCATTCTTTTTCAGAACCGTAGAAACACCAGCAACTGCTTTGATATTCTCCATGAGGTCCCATTCCCACAATTGCCGCACATCATCACGACGCAAGTAGGCCAAAAACTCACTAAGCTCACCACCAATGAAACCATAATGGCTTTCAATCTCCTTGAACAGCACTTCACTCTTACCACCTGCCTCTACCACATGGTGTTCCTGTGCATAGTAAAGGGCATCTTCCGGGGGCAGAGCACTAAGCATATCAATATATTCAACCTCAGTTGGTTCAACCATACGAGAAGCAAGCATGGGCACCTGTCTGACACCAGTGGGCCGGACATAGCCAGATTCATCCAGTGGAGCTTTCAAAAGGGATGCCACAGCACGGACGCCTGTCAAGTCGAAACTCCGGCGTGCCCTGACTTCCAAAGACACCTTAGTAAGAATGTGCTTCAGAGCCAGTGCCCTAGCTGGCGTAACCTTCATCCGGCTTCCGCACTGCTGATCAGGCGCAGTCAGCGAGGGGGCCAAAACATGCCCCGTGTGCAACGAGTTGATCACCTTGACAACATTGACTGCAGCTCTACGCACTTGAAGCCGTCTCTTCTGTCGCATGCGCAGTCTGCAGCTTCTAAGTCGTTTCCAGTGAACCAACTCGGGCAAAGGAAGTGGAAGGAGGGGCCACACATCATGGCCCTCAATGAATTCTGCGACTGTAGGCATGAAACCACCAGCCGCCGTCCACTGCAAAGTTTCTTCCAGAGTTGCAGCCCGTGGACCCAACTGCAGCTCTGATGGCAGAGGGTGTCACCCCTGGGTGGCCTGGCCACCCTTCTTGTTGGGCGGCTTGCCATTTCCACGTCCACCAGGGCGCCCCCCACCTCGTTTGCCTTTGCCGTCCCCTTTTGCGCCATGACCTCCTCCATGCTCGAGCTTGTTAAGCTTGCCGCCCCGCTCCAGACGCTGATACTCTGCCTTGGAGAACAGGTTGGCATCATCCAACATCCACTTCGGGGCAATGTCGGCATTGGTCCCTGGAGCACGCACACCAAGCATCCGAAGTGCTCCATTCTTGTCCTTGGTGCGTCTGAAGTAGATGAAGGACCCCAGCTTACGCAACTGAATCTCTAAGGTGTCAGACACAGCAAGCTTACTCATCAGATCAACCTCAGACCTGCAATCTGCGAGCTCAAAGTCAATGATGGTGGCAGCCGTGAACAAGTCCTGGAACTGAGTCGTGTTGCGAGCCTCCAACCCAGCATGCTGCTCATTGACCCACTGGCGAACTGAAGACACTCCCTCTGCTCTTATGTTACGATAGATTTCTGGACCAGCCCTTTGAAGATCTGCTGGAAGTCGAAGGTGCCAAGCCATGCGTTCTGGATCTGTGGGCATTGCGCTGGAATTGGCGGCTTGTAGCAAGGCCCCACCAGCACCGTGCGGCACGGCTCCCAAGGTCTCCAGCTCGGTCAGCTGGCGCTTCAATTCATCATACCTCGGTGGCCCCACTGTAGCCGGACCCACATAGCCATGGGCTTCCAAAAGCTTTTGTACCTGACCTTGGAGTCCATGCAAGTCTGCCTCATTCTTCACGGCTTGCCAGAAGAGAGCTCCCCAAGCCGGCTGAATGCTTTGCAAGGCATAGGACTTGTCCAGGCTAGTGCGAACACGGGAGGCTTGCAGTTTGGTCGCCTCATGACTGCCACTATTTGCGTAAGGGGCATACACACCATTAACACCAGGCATCGGTTCACTAACTACTGACCCAACGGGAACTGCCCTCGCTTGATCAGCTGGCACCACGGTGAGGCCCTCATGTGAAATGCGTGCAACTCGAACACCTGAGTCAAGGTCAATGTCATAGCCTCCATTTGCCGATCCAGCAATCGACCCCTGCAGTCCCAAGAACGGAGCTGTGTTACCCACCCCATTCAGCAGCACTCGAGTGCCAGTTGCCAAAGCGCCAGGTCCAGGGTTCAGCCCTGGAGGAGTAAACGCCACATTCAACGTAGTTCCAGCACTTCCTCCTGGCACAGGCGGTGCAAGCGGTGGTTGAACCGCAGGGGGAAGAACATGCTGCTGACTTGAACTGCTTGGGCGGGGTCTCAACACAGGTGGCTCAGCGGCATGACTGGTCATAGACGATCTATACCACAAAGGATACCCATAGTACCATAAGGCCATACTCATCCCAACCAACATAGTGCTAAACATCACCAAGTAGAAACGCCAACGCCCCGAGGCCAGCATCTGGTCTGCGCCGAAGCCCAGGAGTCCCAGGCCCAAGGTCCATAGCGGGCTGCCCAACCTGAGGCGGCTGCGTTGTGTGCTGGCATGGTGCACTGTAGGTCCTGCCACAAACAACTCTGCCATCGTGTCATTCCATGTCTCTTCATTGCCACATATCAAGGGGAAAGAGTCAGCCATTGCGGTGCGTGACACAGCAGCTAGGTAAAGGTTCCAGAGTAGGTCCACTTTACGAAGTACATCTAGTGGAGCAACATCGGGCTCTGCTTCCAACCACTGTACCAAAGGCTGAACACAACGCTGGATTGCCAGCCGCTGCCCCCCAAGATCCTCTGCTACCGGGCTAGCTCTGATGCGATTCCTCAGTAACAAAAGCACCTCAGTCAGAGCATCATAGTCGCGAGCATCGTTGAGGCCGGCAACCGTGAAGGCTGCTACTGCCTCAGAAGTCGCTAATGCCGAAAGCCTCGACATGCCAGGCGGCCCACGCCTGGGACGACCTACGGGCTCGTCATATTGAGCCCCTGAAAAGGCTTGACGGTCAGTTTCCACCTATCAAGCCCAGCCTGCATGAAACAGCGTTCGCTCCTATTCAAAAACTTTCTTCCAAGGAAACATTCAATGATGGCTTACGTTAGGGACCCCCCGGGGCGTCGTTGAATTTACTCAGAAAGATGGAACAACACCAGGGTCAGCCTATCCAGCCAGGACCAAGCAAAAACTGGATGTCCGTTTTAAGGCAACGCTCATGTGGCAGAGTTGTTTATGGGGTGACTAAAGGGAGGCAAGAACCCAAATGTTCTTTAGGAAACCACGAGAAGCAGCAGGCTTCTCTTCAGGATGTCCAAGGAAGCGTGGAGAATTGCGTCGCAGGGAGGCAAGGAAGGGGCGTTGAACTTTTTCCCTCTCCCCCAGCCCAACTTGATCAATGGGTGTGGCTGTTGACCGCATTGGCAAAACATTGCCCCCGTCGCCCCGAAAGAAGGCCTAGCTTTCTCCCTCCCGTCGCAAGGAGAATACTCGATCAATTCTATACAAAAATTGGATGAGCCCATTTCAGACATCGTCGAATATAACTTATGATAAGGTGCTTGTTTGTATTCCTCTTTGACTTCCCTCTAATGTTGACCCCGGATTAATAAGCCCCTGTTTATTAATATGGGGGTGTCCCTGGTTTTAGTGGGGTTTATTCATCTGGGGTCAACATTACAAAAGTCTATGCGGGCTTCTCGGAATAAGTTGCCCTGGTTGGTGTCCCTTCGCCATCCCGGTCAACCAAAAAATCAAAAGCGGTGTCCTCAAGGCAAACCCACCCCCAGTGTCGCGGCGTAGTTGAAAAAACGAACGAATGAGTCCTGATGATAGGGCAGAATGGCTTGAATGGGGAACTCCCTTTAAGAAATGGTTGAAGGACATGAATCCCCTCCAAATTTTGATGTCCATCAAAGGATCCCCAACTAGAATTCATACCCAGCCCGAACTTGTCAAAGCGCGAAGCAACCCCCCGGCTGCTCTTGCGCTTCGATCGGTGTCCCTGTGATTTCCCTCCCCTTACCATCCAAAAACACAACCCGATACACATTCAACAGGGGGAACCAAAAAACAAGGTCATAAGCATAGGAAGCAAGAAACTTCTTCCGGACCCCTATTCTGACTTCAGGGGTGGGCATTGAGAAGCGACAGCAGCCGACGAAAGGGTGTGCGAAAAAACGTGCTGCCTTGACTGGGGAAAAGAACGATGTGCGAAAACAGCCCGGAACAAAGCTCCAGCAAAAAGACCCCCAAAACGGTGGACGGTTTTGCCGTTGACTATGTCCACTTTCGCCTGCGAAGCGCAGGTGGCAATTGTGCCCGACTGCTCAAAACCAGGCCTGCAAACTGAAAAATAACACGTGGAGGTTCGTCATAAGGCCCTTATAGGTCCTTTACATGGGATGACCATTGGGGAAAACCACTCAAAAGATGACATATTCTCTGCGAGAAGTGACCCACACTAATCACACCCGCACCTCCCAAAAAGCAACTCGTGAGACCTTTCATTTGCTTAAGCACCCTCTCAAAAAGAAAAATTTGTCCAGTGATAGATTCCCTTTAAAACCAGCAAGGGGAAAAAACTGTTCTAAAGCAAATGGATGAAACCAAATATTTCCAGCAGTGATAATCTCCTTTTAGAACCAACGAGGGAACATATTAAACACATATATCTACATATTCTTAAGCAAACGGATGAAACCGGCTTCTCCCAGCGCCCGGCTCCTCATGCTTCTCCATGAGCTCCAGCTCCTTCTGCCTTCGCGCCTCCTGCTCCGCTGCAGACAGCACTGGGATCACCTCCTCGCCAGAGTCGAGTTGAGTCGACGGAGGCCAGGTCATACTGTGGATGGACGAAATCCATTTCGCACCACCTAAGAAACCCGGGTTTCTGATGATTCCCCTGTGAATACCAACAAGCAATGGTTTCCCATGGCATCCACAGTAGGGCTCTGCAGGCTGCTTGGACCTAAAATGAAGACACCGGCCAACCCCAAAAAACACACAAATGGCAACTCAGGCAAGCAAGGGCTGGCTCCGTTTCCCTCCCCCCCCCCCCGCAAAGGGTTTGTTTGTTGGCGAAAGGAAAGCAAGAAGTGTTTTTACAAGCGGATAAAAGGCTAAACATGGGTTTCCTGCCGCCCCAAACAAGAAGAAGCATAGAAAGATCGACCCACAGGTTGATCCCTTGAACAGTGAGAACGTGTTTTGCTACTGCGTTTCAGAACTACACCAGGAAAGGTCAGGATTCTTTTGGTTGAGACCCGAACCCAAAAAAAAAGGAGCTTGGTCGAAGAAAACAATTGGAGCTTCATTTCTTGGCCCGCATGGGGTTTCGGTGTTTTTGGTCGAGACCCGGGAAACAAAAAACATGTGTATATATATATATATACATACATATATATATATATGTACATACATACATACATATATATATATATGCAACAGCGCCTGCTGCTTATGTAAGGGAAGTCAGGTCATTTTAGATAGATGCTACCAGGAGTGGGCAAATGATTCATTAAGACTTAGCCACCCATACCAGTAGAGCCGGCGAAGCCGGTGGGCGGAAGTTTCAAAATATAAGAACTATAGTTATCTTTATCTTTCTTTTCTTGACTCGTTTTCTCTTCGTCTTGCTTTCCTACATTCCTTTCTTATTTGCATTTGTTTCTGCATTTCTTCCTTTATTTCGTCATGTATTTCTTTCTGTCTGTCTTTCTTTATGTCTTCATTTATCTCGTTCTTTGTTCTTGCTTGTCATTTGCATATCAATGTCTCTATCTATATATATCTACCTACCTATATATCTATCTATCTATGTATCTATCTATCCATCTATCTATCTATCTATCCATCCATCTATCTATCTTGTTTTTCCTATCTACCTGCCTATCGATCTATCTAATCTATCTAACTAGCTAGCTATCTATCTACCTCCCTATCTATCTTTCTTGCTCTACCTATCTATCTTTATGTCTACCTATCTATATTCCTACCTATCTATCTACCTACCTATCTATCTCTCTCCATCTATCTAACAATTTATCATATGTATATATCAATCTATCTATCCATCTATCTATCTATCTGTCTGTCTATCTATCTATCTATCTATCCATCTAATATGCATTGACCAGTGCCACACTCTTCCAAAACAACTAATTTCCCTGAATGAAATCTGTTCTGCACAAAACCTGCTAGGACGCATGCAAAACACTGGTATTTAAAATTTACGGTGTTTGTTCAATATCCAAGGGTTGGTATGGATTTGTTGAAGTCAATTATTGAAGAATTAATTATCCAATGTCCATATGATGAGCTATCAACTGTATTTGTCGCGCTCAAGTTCAAAAGGAGAATAAGGTGCACACAGACAAACAGGAAATGGCTGAAAGTACTTTTGGATTCAATATTCAAGATTCCCAGGACTCTAGATCTGGAATCTTTAATCCAGCCTGGGTCCCCCAAACCGCTTTAAAGCGCTTTGAAGCACTTTTGGATTCAAGATTCAAGATTCAAGATTCTCGGGACTCTAGATCTGGAATCTTGAATCCAGTATGGGACCCCCAACCGCTTTAAAGCGCTTTAAAGCACTTTTGGATTCAAGATTCAAGATTTAGATCTGAATCTTGAATCCACGAGCCACCTGGATGAACACGCTTTAAAGCGCTTTAAAGCGTTTTGGGGGGGCCGAGACTGGATTCAAGATTCCAGATCTAGAGTCCTGGGAATCTTGAATCTTGAATCCAACAGTGCTTTAAAGCGTTTTAAAGCATTTTGGGGAATCAAAGTTGGAGTGCCTGAAAAGGAATGGAAATCACAGAAAAGTACTGCAACCACCGTCAAATCCTCTTGGGGCGTGGTGTTCTTTCTTTCTCTTTTTTTTGGGGGGGTACCATATATGGGGTACCATACATACATACATACATACATACATACATACATACATACATACATACATACATACATACATACATACATACATACATACATACATACATACATACATACATACATACATACATACATACATACATACATACATACCATACATACATACATACATACATACATACATACATACATACATACATACATACATACATACATACATACATACATACATACATACATACATACATACATACATACATACATACATACATACATACATACATACATACATACATACATACATACATACATACATACATACATACATACATACATACATACATACATACATACATACATACATATACATACATACATACATACATACATACATACATACATACATACATACATACATACATACATACATACATACATACATACATACATACATACATACATACATACATACATACATACATACATACATACATACATACATACATACATACATACATACATACATACATACATACATACATACATACATACATACATACATACATACATACATACATACATACATACATACATACATACATACATACATACATACATACATACATACATACATACATACATACATACATACATACATACATACATACATACATACATACATACATACATACATACATACATACATACATACATACATACATACATACATTACATACATACATACATACATACATACATACATACATACATACATACATACATACATACATACATACATACATACATACATACATACATACATACATACATACATACATACATACATACATACATACATACATACATACATACATACATACATACATACATACATACATACATACATACATACATACATACATACATACATACATACATACATACATACATACATACATACATACATACATTACATACATACATACATACATACATACATACATACATACATACATACATACATACATATACATACATACATACATACATACATATACATACATACATACATTACATACATACATACATACATACATACATACATACATACATACATACATACATACATACATACATACATACATACATACATACATACATACATACATACATACATACATACATACATACATACATTACATACATACATACATTACATACATACATACATACATACATACATACATACATACATACATACATACATACATACATACATACATACATACATACATACATACATACATACATACATACATACATACATACATACATACATACATACATACATACATACATACATACATATACATACATACATACATACATACATACATACATACATACATACATACATACATACATACATACATACATACATATACATACATACATACATTACATACATACATACATTACATACATACATTACATTACATTACATTACATTACATTACATTACATTACATTACATTACATTACATTACATACATACATTACATTACATACATACATACATACATTACATACATACATACATTACATTACATACATACATACATACATACATACATACATACATACATACATACATACATACATACATTACATACATACATACATACATACATACATACATACATACATACATACATACATACATACATACATACACAACATACATACATACATACATACATACATACATACATACATACATACATACATACATACATACATACATACATACATACATACATACATACATACATACATACATACATACATACATACATACATACATACATACATACATACATACATACATACATACATACATACATACATACATACATACATACATACATACATACATACATACATACATACATACATACATACATACATACATACATACATACATACATACATACATTACATTACATTACATACATACATTACATTACATACATACATACATACATACATACATTACATACATACATACATACATACATACATACATACATACATACATACATACATACATACATACATACATACATACATACATACATACATACATACATTACATACATACATACATACATACATACATACATACATACATACATACATACATACATACATACATTACATACATACATACATTACATACATACATACATACATACATTACATACATACATTACATTACATTACATTACATTACATTACATTACATTACATTACATTACATTACATTACATTACATACATACATACATACATACATACATACATACATACATACATACATACATACATACATACATACATACATACATACATACATACATACATACATACATACATACATACATACATACATACATACATACATTACATACATACATACATACATACATACATACATACATACATACATACATACATACATACATACATACATACATTACATACATACATACATACATACATACATACATACATACATACATACATACATACATACATACATACATACATACATACATACATACATACATACATACATACATACATACATACATACATACATACATACATACATACATACATACATACATACATACATACATACATACATACATACATACATACATACATACATACATACATACATACATACATACATACATACATACATACATACATTACATACATACATACATTACATTACATTACATTACATTACACATACATTACATACATTACATACATTACATACATACATACATTACATTACATTACATTACATTACATTACATTACATTACATTACATTACATTACATTACATTACATTACATTACATACATACATACATACATACATACATACATACATACATACATACATACATACATACATACATACATACATACATTACATTACATTACATTACATTACATTACATTACATTACATTACATTACATTACATTACATTACATTACATTACATTACATTACATTACATTACATTACATTTACATTACATTACATTACATTACATTACATTACATTACATTACATTACATTACATACATACAGATACATACATACATTACATACATACATACATACATACATACATACATACATACATACATACATACATACATACATACATACATACATACATACATACATACATACATACATACATACATACAACATACATACATACATACATACATACATACATACATACATACATACATACATACATACATTACATACATACATACATACATACATACATACATACATACATACATACATACATACATACATACATACATACATACATACATACATACATACATACCATACATACATACATACATACATACATACATACATACATACATACATACATACATACATACATACATACATACATACATACATACATACATACATACATACATACATAAACATACATACATACATACATACATACATACATACATACATACATACATACATACATACATACATACATACATACATACATACATACATACATACATACATACATACATACATACATACATACATACATACATACATACATACATACATACATACATACATACATACATACATACATACATACATACATACATACATACATACCATACATACATATACATACATACATACATACATACATACATACATACATACATACATACATACATACATACATACATACATACATACATACATACATACATACATACATACATACATACATACATACATACATACATACATACATACATACATACATACATACATACATACATACATACATACATACATACATACATTACATACATACATACATACATACATACATACATACATACATACATACATACATACATACATACATACATACATACATACATACATACATACATTACATACATACATACATACATACATACATACATACATACATACATACATACATACATACATACATACATACATACATACATACATACATACATACATACATACATACATACATACATACATACATACATACATACATACATACATACATACATACATACATACATTACATACATACATACATACATACATACATACATACATACATACATACATACATACATACATACATACATACATACATACATACATACATTACATACATACATACATACATACATACATACATACATACATACATACATACATACATACATACATACATACATACATACATACATACATACATTACATTACATTACATACATTACATACACACATACATATATTTTATATGTAGAGAAGCTGGGTCTTTGCGTTGCAACCGACCCCACCTGAGTCAACCCCGGAGCTCCGAGCGCTCCTTCTTGGCGGTGCCCGGCTGCCGCCCGGGCGCTGAGGCGCCCTTCACCAGCCGCGGCAGCACCTGCGAGAATTTTTAGGTCCTTCAGTGGTGTTTTCGTCCCCTGGAAAAAATAGTTTTACTTTGGTTTTGTTATGTTTTATCTTCTTTATTAAAAAGAAAGGAAAAACAGTAGTGAGAGATTCCCTTTCAAACCAGCAGGGGAAAATAGAGAAACAATATGAGATTGACCAAATGCAAGTTCTGGCGCGATCCCCGCTGCAAAGGATCCAGCTGGCGGTTGCAACAAAAAAAGAAGGACAAATCTTGGCAAGGTAGGTAACCCCTCATACACCCGCTACATCGCCAGGCGAACCCCCAAGTTGGCTTTTCAGTTTAAGTCTTGATCCGATTGCCCATCGGCTCCTTGAAACTTGATCCGAGTTGGTGTTCCTCACGTTGAGCTTGGTTTCAAGAACAGTTGCCGGAACCCAAAAAAAATAAAACCATATGATTTTCTTAATCAAAAAACAAGCTGAATGGTCTGGCTGCCGGCTTGGAACTTGCCACACACGAGGCGCTGTTTGCAGCTCCGGGGCTTCTTTGCTTGGACGAGTGGTGCTGCTTTTGCAGTGCCATGGATTGAAAGCTTGGCAGGTTTGTTGGCTAGGTCCTGCAGTGGAGAGGTTAGAAAAACGGTACCCTTTTTCTGGAGTCGATTTTACTAGGGGAACCCTCCCAACCAAAAAAAATATATGTAGACTCGTTTCCTATCATGGGTTTGGGAGCCGCCACTGCCCCCCCCCCCCCCTTTCCGCCCCGCACGCTCAACCCCAAAAGAAGATAACATGTCCAAACAAACACAAAATATGCATTCGTTCGACAGTTGTCAGCCACCACAGTGCAAATTGCAACAAATAAACACTGACGTCAATACTGGCATGGGGTCTGTCTCCAAATACCCTTCTGCGCCCCTTCCACGACCCTCTGCGGAGATCCGTTTGAGATTCCCTTGGTGTGTTTCCTCCAGCCGTTTCCACCATGCGCAATCTCATCATCCACCCCCCTCCCCACGCTTTCCACGCCTTCCACGCGCTTTCCACGCCTCAAGCCACCACCCCCCCCCCCACCTGCCCCCCCTCCCCCCACGCGGTTTCCACGCGCGAACGCGCGCCACGCGCGCCACGCGCGCCACGCGAGCTGGCGCCTCGATGGAGGAGTCCACGGGGCCGTCGAAGGGGCACTGCCAGCCGCTGCCGGGGGGCGCCTTGGCCGCGGTGTCCGGGTGGAAGGCCCAGACCTGCCACGGGGACCCCCACCCAGATCCACCCCACCTCCCACCCCACCCCCCAGCTCCAACCCACCCCCAAGCCGAAGCCCAGAAGTTCGACTGAATTTGAGTGAACCCCCCCCTAGTGGTTGAAAAGAGAAAGGAGGCTGAAAAGAGAAAGCAGGCAGGGGGTGGAAGACTTTAAACCCCCTCTCAGTGGTTGAAATCAAAGGAGACCCGGGGTTCGACTCTCGGCTTAGATGAAACTCTCTTGAATATTGGATATATGTTCTGCTGTACTGGATTTCAACCAGAGTTTGGTCCTCCAGCGGAGAGCTTAGAATAAGGGTACCAACTTTTGTCCTGTCTATGTTAGTAGGGACACCCTCCCCCAAGAAAGGGGTAAAAAGGGCACCGATCGCTGGGGGACCGAGCGGACAAGCTCTGGATGTCACCGACCGACCCCGAGGAACCGAGGAACCGAGGAAGCGACCGGGTTTGGACGAGGCGACGGCCCTTTTCGACGAAAAGGGAAGGTCTCAAGACTGATTTCGAGTGGCAACACCCTCTAAATGAAAGGTTTTGTGAATTTGCAAACCCTCGAAATGCGAGGACCCCCGGAGAAACAATCCATGCCAGGACCCCCGAATGGCTGGCAAATAACCCCAAAACAGCCATTGAGAGGTCATTCCACAGACCATTTGCGAGCCGATGGAAAGTCCTGGTGGTTCAAAACGATTTGATTATATTAGATTATTATTAGATTAGACTATGTTCTAGTATGTGATCATAGTATGTGATCATAGTATGTGATCATAGTATGTGATCATAGTTTATATTATATATATATAATGTGACAGTATATAGAAATATATATATATATCAACAAACCTTGGGCAACTAACTGGGCCGTTCTCCTTGTCTCAACTGCGAGTGGAAGCCCCGACAGGCAGAGGCTACGACGCCCTCAGCCAACTGCCCTACCAAGAGGCGGCAGGGGGGACATGTTGCCTGTACATGAGTTCCATTTCGGGCTTGGAGAAAAACAACAAAACCACTGTCGCCTTGATCCGACTAAGCAACTCAGGAAAAATCCGCAGTTGCCATAAAAGGCTTCAAGTGGCGGTTGAACCTGAAAATAGTGCGAATTGGCCCTGGGAGTTGGTTTCACAGCTTCCATACGCGTCTCAAAGCTTCCACTCAAAACAGTTCCCCAAATTCCAGAGCACAATCTTCGCTGGTCCGCACAGTGCTGACTCGAGTCTTGCGCACACACCCACTAACACGGAATCCGACTAGGGGCTCCTGAAAGACAATGTTTCCTCCAAAAGGGACTGTCTGGAGGGTTCCAAGTTAGTTGTTGGGAGGGCAAAGCCTAAGCATCCAATGCCGAATCCCAGGAAATCCAGATTTTCCGTCCTCCAGTAGAGAGGTTGGAATAAGGGTACCAACTTTTTATGTAGTCTATTCTAGTGGGGGAACCCTCCCCCAAAGGGACAAAAAGGGCACCGATCGCTGGGGGACCTCGGTCCAACTACTCACTCGGCCCTTCCATGTTGACCCCGCCTCATCCCCGCCCACCTGCGGGCCAAACCTCGGATCCGAACCCGGCAGACCGAATCGAAACATCCATCCCCTTCCTTCATCGGTGTAAGTCTTACGACGGGTGTGGGTTCATGGGTTCTGGGCTTTGAACAACTGGCTCTTCTTTTGGTGATTTCAAGCATGTCAGCTTGCCGATTGTCTCTCCTAGATGGTTGATTGCCAAAGGTGCGACTAGGCAACCAACCTGTGCGCCGGATCAGTGGCTGAGTGCACCAAGCGGTGCGCACCCCTCCGTGTTTATGCTGCACCTACCTGACGAACCTGCCACCAAAAGGAAACATGGCCCCAATTTCACATCTCTGCGACTTTCAGCCGCAAAAGCCAAAAAAGAGGCGAAACCAACCTCCCCCCCTTTTTCAACGCCTCTCCGTTTTTGCTTCTACCTTTGTCCGGCGAAGGGGCCACCACCCCGAGAAGTCCGGGCTCTCCTTGTCGTCCCAGAAGTAGAGCATCACATCGAGGCCTTTGGACCCCACCTTCTCATCTTTGACGAAGACGGGCCGGTCGTGGTTCCTCTCCTAGAGATCCCCGGCGCGGTTAACCAATGGACCGGGTCCATGGTGGCTGTCCAAATGGTTGGCTCCCAACGAACATGGAAGCGCACGCCCAGCCTTTTCTAAGAAGAAAGTCGTCTTTCCACAGAAATCTGTCTTGATTGCTATTGACCCCCCCTGCACAAAGTTTAACTTTTAGGGGGTTTAGGGGAAAACACCTTTATTTCAACCAACAAGTTGACGTCAAAGATCCAACCCAATAGCAGTCAAGCTGTGCACAAACTCATGGAATCGTCGCTGTGAGCTTCGGCTGAAAAACTCCAAAGGCTCGCCGCCAGATGGATCAGCTTGCCTGCCTTCAGCCTAGTCTCACTGCCGATCGAGCGGATTGGTCACAAAGAGTCCCTCACCTTTTTGTTGACCATTCAAACGGTCTACCCAAAGAGTCTAAAGAGTCTAAAGTAACGGAACTCAGGGAGTGAGTCGTTAGAGAATCTTCTGAAATTCACATTTGCCAAAGGTTTCAAGCTATTGAAAACCCATGCAACCCACAATCCGTACTCCGCAAAGGGTCCAATCCGTAAACCACATCATCCGCAGCCGCCAATCATGCAGGATCCTGCTTTGAACAAGCAGAATTCCGATTATATTGTATGTATATATATATATATCACGCAGCCCTGTGCAGGTGTCTTTTTCCAGAACGGAGACCTCTTTCACCTTTTGCTCTCGAACGAACGAATCCGGGAGCGCGCAACCTTTAGGGAGTTTGTTGGTGGCCAAAAAAGTCAAAATCACCGCAACAACCTTGTTCTCTCCCTGAAAATTATCATACTATATATATATATATCACCTTCGCCCGCATGTGCATGCGTTTTGTTAAAGAAAAAAAAGACAACCTCCAGCTCCCAGCTTTCTCTCTCCTTGAAGTATCATACATAAATGTCACATTGTGCATGTGCTTGCTTCTTCTTCAGAAAAACGGAGACCTCTAGCTCCCAGCTCTCAGCTTTCTCTCCTGCAAGGTGTAGTTGCCCCGGATGAGGGGCCCCACCACCTCGTCCTTGCAGCCCGCCACCTGCAGCCCATCAAAGCTGCTGGCGACCGGCTTGGCCACTACATTGCGCCGCGGGCGCCGCGTGGGCATCGTCTTCGGCGTCAGCCCGTTGCACCGGAGCTTCGTGTGGAGGGCTCAGATTTTTCCCGGAGGGAAGACAACACCACTTGAGGCTAGGAAACGGGGAAAAAGGGAGAACTGGTGCGGCGTATGCGACGAAAGAAGCAACTTGCGGCAGACTGACTAGTTTGTGTAGAAGCGAACAGCTACCGGGAAACTCAGGCATGAGGGAAACTCAGCGGAGGCTTGGCTGGAGGGGTGGGCTGGGCTGTGCTTTTGGCCTTTTGGCAAAGGGCTGGGGCAACGGGCTGGTCAAATTGGTCAAAGGACAGCAGGCATATTCCTTGCTCAAGCTGAGATTCCGCGGTGAGAAAACGCTTTCGTTGCGACCTCTCGCTTGCGCTTGCTCTCATGTTCCATAGATCCAAGAGCTGATGGAAGGCGCAAAGGGCGCATGGATTGGCCTGTCGCCGCTCCCCAAACTGACGCTGGAAGTGAGGCGGCCACATCCTCGCGGGAAAGTGAAGGTTTTGACTCCAGGAAAGATTCTTAGCACCTGCGACAAAACGAGCTGATCGAAGGGCTCTGAGAAGCTGTGTTGGGGCAATGCGGGCCCAAATTCACCTCTTCTGAACTTCTGACACTCGGCAGCCTCTTGGGGCTGGTGTTTGGGGAGGGAAGAAAAGAGAATTCATCGTTGTTTGGTTCCCCTAAGCCCACCCTTGCTTTCTCCTCACTTCCTGAGTTGGCCAAACAAGTCCATACTCTCCGGAAGACGTCACCACAGACCAGAAAGTAGAAAACCCACGAAACTTGGGAGGTGCAATGCTTCTTTTGCGCTCTCCGCGGCGAGCGAATTTCACGGAAGCCGAGCGTGAAACGGGCTCACATCCACCGGAAGTAACTGGCGACAAGCAGGGCTCGATCCCCTTTCCACCCAACCACCAGAAAAGAAAAACTCCCATGTGGCAACATAGAGATCAGCTCGTGTTCAAGTGTGAAACAGAAGACCCCAAACGGGAAAGGACCACTTGAAGTTTCAACCATGGGAAATATTGGAACCTCAACCCTGGAGCTCAGCGATGCACATATCCGGGGCACTGCAGCTGTTGGCTTCCATTGTTCACCTTGCAGGCAATCTTGATGTCCAAATGCCTGCGCTCCTCGGGCATGTGGCTTCATTGCCAAGGCGGCCCAGTGGTTCGCACTCCAAACATGATGTTGACCAAACTTGGAGAATCAATTTTCCGATCTTGGAAAGAAGCCAAAGGAAAAACCCACACAGTTGGGGGGTTCCCTTGTTTTGAGACAAACCAACATTCAGAAACCGCCAAGAAGCAATTGTTGACCTCCATTCAATTCGACCTTTTGGTTCATGGGACGCCGGAAAAAAAAGACCCCCCCACCCCCCCCAGCCCCCGAATGGGATAAACCATGCGTCGCGCCTGAAGAAGCTTTCTCACTGCGATCATGCAATGCCTGAGCGCTGAACACATGGGGGAATGTGTCAAAATGGGGAAGATGTTGGTTCAATTTCGCTTGCCTTCAAATATCAATCCAATCCAAAAAGGGGTACCAATCCGAAAAACACGCCCACATATCCACATGAAATTTGTTGGGTCCCGCAAAATCCGCAGCAATTCTTGCCAGGTTTGGCGGGGGGGGGGGGGGGTGGGGGCCTTCAGAATGGGACACACCGAAATGATGGAAGGAAGAAACCTCCATGGGGAAGGCCGCAAAAAAAGCATTGTTGCCAAAAGGGATCCAAAGAAACTTGAACATGAGCTCATTTTACTAGGTCCTCCAGTAGTCTATTTTAGTAGGGGAACCCTCCCCAAGAAAAGGAGTAAAAGGGCACCAATTGCTGGGGGACCTAGATTCCCTGAGCTCGCCGTCAAATCCGGGCTGGCTGCACTTCGTCTCCATGTTGCACTCGCCGGGTCGCACCTCGCAAACCCCCCGGCTGAAGGAACTCATGCGATGCTTTGAAACTCGTCTAAGACCTGGGTGCCCTGAGCCCATCTGTTTGCTTCTACTCATTTTACTAGAATAAGTTGGTACCAACTGTTTTTCTGTCTATTTTAGTAGGTTATTGTTTTCTGTAGTCTATTTTAGGGGAACCCTCCCCCCAAAAAAGGGGGGTGAGAAAGGGCACGATCTGGGGGACCTAGTTTTGGCTTTGGTGTACATAGGCCAACAATCCCTTCTCTGGGAAGGGAACCCTCAAACTGGCCAATGAGAACTTGAGCTTTGCTCAACTGGAAATGGGTGTATGTGTCTGTGCGTTGCCTTTTTAGGGTTCTTGAAAGGGCTCCACGGGCACGGCTTGCGCGCTTGCGCGCAAGCGATCTCTTTTGCTCCACACGTAGCATGGCTCATCCGAGTCATCGGAAGACTCGGAGGAGGTGTCGTCTCCCGTCAAGCAGGCATGGAAGGCTTGCACCTCGGTGCCACGAAAAGAAATAAGCTCAGGCGATATCCCCAACAGCACCCCTCCCAGAACCCTCCAGAACCTCGCCTCGTGGAACCCTCGTGGAACCCTGGTGGAACCCTGGTGGAACCCATCGTGGAACCTTACCTCAGGGCCGCCCCGGACTACCCCGGAGCCTGTCTGGGCTGAGACCCCAAAGCTTTCAGCTGTTGGGGAAAAGAGACAAATCGGCCGCCGCCCTTGCGCCTCGGCTTGCACCCCTAGCCAGTGGGATCTTGTGGTACTTGAAAGCTGGAAACTCTATGGAAGAAACAAGAAGTCAGCTACTGCAATTGGATGGTTTTGAGGCAGAATCTGATGAACGGAGCACGTTTACATGGGTATGAGTCATAATATGGACCTTGCGTGTATCATTTACATGAGGATTGCAAATCCACGGACCATTTCGCCATTGGGCTTCATAGCCGCACGAAAACGTCAAAAGCTTGCCGCGTTGACATCTCAATGTAAGGATGTATATTGGTGTATGAGCATCAAGCCGCCTTTGGCTCAACCACTCAGTGCGACGAAAGGAATCGGTGCATGGCTGCGAAGCTGCGTTTCAGCCTCGCAAATGGAGACGCTCACACCTGCAATCCCGGCGCAACCCCGGCCGGACAGGATACAGCCAAGCCCCAAACAGCCTCTCCTCAGTGCCCAGGGTTTCTCTTGCAACCCTCATTCCCAGAAACAGAAACTTCGGGACTCGTTTCACAAAATCGGCGAGCTCAACTTCCATTAGCTTAAGCACGAAAGAGAAAAGGAAAACATGTCCAGTAGTGATGCATTCCCTTTAAAACCAACAAGGGGAAACTCATGAAAACATCATAAATAAAATATTCTGAAGAGGCAAAAATCGGCGAGCTCAACTGGTCACGACCTCCCCGGATTCGACCCGCCGCGAGGCGCGTTGAAGGGCGCGGCGGGCAATCCGTCCAGCTCCAGCGCGCTCGCCTCGGCGTGGAAGAAGCGCTCCAGGTCGCCTCAGGCCGCTCTGCTCGAATGGGGGCGGTCCCTTGGTTGCAACGACCCCCCTGCAAAGAGTGGACAACTTCTTGGGGGGGAAAAGTGGAAAACCGTTGCTTTCTGCTCTGCTAAAAGTCTCCACAAGCTTTAGTGGTTTCAATTTGGAAAACCCAATAGTTGGCGCAAAAAGTGTTAAAGTCCTAATATCCCTTGGCAAAATGCGCCAATTGTTCACCCCACTTGGCCCCTTTTGAAGGTTTAGGTCTTCCCTTCCTCCATACACTTGGCCACAGGGATGGTGAAAAACTTTACCGCGGCCACCTCATTCCTTGCACCCAACCAAAAATGCTTGATTCTGAGCCATCGCCTTAAAATGCGAACTAGGTTCAAAGAGATCACAGTAGTGTTTAACCCAATTTGGGCTCGCCTGGCAACATTGTTGGCATCCTTTCTCCGATTGAGCCACACGACCTCCCTAGTGAAGCGAAAAGCTGGAACCTTGAGTCGACGGCCTCGGATCACTCGAAAAAAAACTCAGCTCCAGTTCCACGGGGAGTCACCCCGGAAAAGCTCTTTGGGGTGGTATGGGAAACCAAAGAGAACCCACCACCGGGGGACCTTCCCGTTTTGAGACAAACCCAGATGTGCTTATCAGTTTCCACTTGGAAATCTCGACCATTCTGCTCATGTGTTCTTTGGTAAACGGGAAAATGGTCAACTGCTCTGTTGCTCGCCCCCAAGTACCCAGCCAACAAACCAAAAACCCAACGAAGAAAAGGGATATACAAACAATAGTCACTACATCACGAGAGCGTTTCTATCGCATGTTCCGCAAGAAGCTTTGATGAAGACATGCAACAAGACACTCAGCCGCGAAAAAACGTCCGCTTCTGCAACCGGAAGCTTGGGGCATATCCAGGTGAGGATACCTGCGTTGCTGAGCCAAACATCGGATTCCATGGCCCTGTCTGTCGATTTTTCAGGGTGGACCCCCCAAAATATGGTGTGATTCTCCTGTTGCTTCTCCCTTGAACAACCAGCAAAAAAAACAAGTGCCCCCCCCCTCCAAAAAGAGAAAAAGGACGAGCCACCCATTTGCAACTGGACCAAATGTTTTCTGTGACAAGATCATCGTGCACTTTCTGTGGAGCCTTTCAAACAAAAAGAAAGAAGGACAGCTTTAGAGAGTGACAAGATCTCTTCTCCCAATCGCTCACTTCCACCGGAAAATTGAAAAAAAAAAAACGGGGGTTTGGTGTCAAAAAAGCAGAAGCGGACCCCCGTCCCCGGTCGGTTCGGTTCGGGGGCCGAAGGGCCCAGGGTGGCCCAGCCGTCCGCGTCCGCGTCGATCACTTGGAAGGCATAGGCCGCCAAGCCCTGGCCCCGCGAACCGGAGGCCAAAGAGTTGGCCAAATTGAGGACACCGCCACATATGTATATATAGATATATAGATATATATATATATAAATATATATATATATATGTATAAATGAATATATCTATATACACAGAGGTATACACATGTCATATGTATCTATGTAAAGACATATACTATGTATACATGGAGATAAATGTGTGCATATGTATATGTGTATACATATAAATATAGTTGGTCAGGCCCGTTTCCATGAACTACCTTCCTTCGTTCTTCATAACATTACTGCAATATATATATATATATATACATGTGTATATATATATATACATACACATTCTGTATATATATATATATTTGGAGATACACGTGTGCATATCGCTATATATATATAACTAAGTATATAGAGATAACTAAGTATGGCATAGTGGCGATTGGGGGTTGGTTCCTGCTTCTCTGACACCAGGGAACCTTGCCAATAGACAGTGGATTCCATCTCCAGCAGTCCTTGGGCATGTGAAGCGGCAACGAGCAGATTTGCGGATGAGAGGTTCGAACCAGAGGGAGATGTTTGGATTCGCAAGGTGACTTGAGGAATACCCACTCTTGCCATGAACCGGAGATTGGGGGAACTTCCATTCGCAGACTGCAGGTGTCAGCTTAGGCTGAGCTGCCCAAGTCCTTCCAAGTTCAGCAGCTTCTGACCATTGTCCATCCCTCTCTGACTAACTCTGGCAAAGGGTATCTGAGCATGTCTATCCTGTCAGAGGATTGTAAAGAATACTTTGCATTTGTAGAGTTTATAGGGTGAGTTAGAATCACAACAAAAGAATTACGTTTCTTTGGCATAGGCCTGGAGGAGGAAACAAAAAGCAGCGCCGCAAAAAGCTGAAAGCAACCGAAAATACTGTTGATGGACGAAATCCTGCACCACAGAACAAACCCTGGAATGATTCGATTCCCCTGTCAATACCAACCAACGTTGTGGCTTCAACCATGGTTTCCAAGTGGTGCGAACGGATTTCGTCCATCCACAGTATCATGATTAAAAAAAGAGGTATTTTCAACCACAAAAACCAAAGAAGCAAAACATTTTCCACCATGCCCCAGCCCTTCACCCCTGGACCCCTGGCCCGTTCGCCTTCCCCTGCCCGCTGGGATCCTCAAAGGAATGGAGCTGCGAGTGCAAGCACGCAGCCAGAAACTCGCCTCACCGATCGCGCCGCTCCGATCGCGCGGGGCTTGGCAGGGCTTTGTGGGGCATACACGAATCCCTGGGTGGCACAAAGCCATCCAGGGTACCCCCAGGAAACACCAATGATGTATGTATTACATATATGTATTACATATATGTATTACGTAACAATTGTAGGCTCATAGGCCGGGTATCCTAAAATATGAGTAGCACGGAGCCCCTCAACATGCATGCTTGCAAAGAATTACAAAGGCAAAACGCCCCCACGTATGTTTGGGATTGTGCAGAAAATTGCCTGCCCAGTTTCGCTTTTGTTTCACCTTGGAAATCCTAAGGGCAAAAGGCAGTCTCAATCCAAAAATGGAAGCTGCAGCCGAGCTTCTGTAGTCCAAGCGGCCATCTCGATTTAAGTCAGCCTTTTGGAACCACCGCGACATCTGTGACCGGCTGGTCGAGCAGCACATGTGCCGACCCTGCAAATTCTGCACGGCCTCGGAAAACCTGGGCAAGGAGCAAAGAGAGACATGCCTTCGACATGTGCGTGCGTGTATGGGACTTTTGAAGGTAAGCTTTTCTCTGCGACCGGTAGGGAAAACCAACAGAAGAAAAAGAAAAAACAACGAACCTTTGGGACTTTGGGAGGGGAGTCCTCCTATTACAAAAGGACCCACGTGGCCATGGGTCAAAGGCCAAATCGTACCCCCAGTGAACATCCCAATCCAACCACTAAAATTGGATCTCAAATGGGTGGTGAATTCACCGAACACCCCCAAAATGCGATCCCATTCGGTTTGACAACCACAGCCACCTACCACAGAGACCACGCCTTTTCTTGGACCAGAGGCGGCGTCGCTCGCTTTTCTGCCCAGCGGCTCTTCAAAGGATAGGTCTCCCGTGCCCTCCTGAGCCATGAACACCACTTCCGTGGAAAAAATGGGTGCCAGGGAAAAACACCCAGGATTTGGTTGGAGGGTGTGTTGGATGCAGCAGCTTGGGGCTGTTTGGGTATGTCTTGGAGCCCGCGGTTTATGGGAACAGAAGGTTTCATGGTGATAATAATGTTATCCGGCAAGAGACCCCAATTAAGTATTGGGTTTGACTTGACGACAAGTGGCCCGGAAGAAACAAAACAGTGCCAGCAAAAAAAAATAATAGCCCAGGATTCGGTTGGAGACTTCAGGAGGGCGTGTTGGATCCTGCAGCTTGGGGCTAGGGTACGTCTTGGAGCTTGGGCTTCTTTTGATTGCGCCTTGAAACCCGCCCAAAGGGTGCCCCCCGGGGCTAAACTTTGACCCGGGAAAAAAGTCGCCTGGTGAATTATGCTGTTTCCCCCCACAAGTGAAGACCCCCCTCTCCCCCTATGGGTTGACCGAAGGTTTTTACTACTCCCGGGTCTCCAGAAGTGAAGTATGCCTTGCTTGGCAGGACTATTCCCTGTTGCGATTTGGACACAAGCGGATCTTCGCTGCTTCGTAGATGAGTTGGACCCCCCCTCAAAAATAAAAAAACAATGGTGGGTATTCCTTTGCGGGGATTCCCTTCTGTTCGTTTCATTCCCGAACCAGCCAAATCTACCAACCAAACCCAACCCAAACCCAATCAGACCCAAGCCAACCCAACCCAGCCTAACCAAAGCCAACCAACCCAACATTACAACCAACCCACCCCAGCCCACAAACCCAGCCCAACCCGGCCCAACCCAACCCGAGCCAACCCAACCAAACTCAACCCAGCCAACAACCCGACCCACTCCAACCCAAGCCACCCCACCGCAACCCAACTAAACCAACCGATCCCAGCCAAATGACCCAACCCGCCCAATGCAACCCACACCCACACCAACCCAGCCCAACCACAAATAAACCAGCCAGCCAGCCAACCAGCCAGCCAGGCAGCCAGCCAGCCAGCCAGGCAGGCGGGCAACCAACCAACCAACCAACCAACCAACCAACCAACCAACCAACCAACCAACCAACCAAGCAAGCAACCAAGCAACCAAGCAACCAAGCAACCAAGCAACCAAGCGACCGACCGACCGACCAACCAACCGACCAACCGACCCAACCGACCCAACCACAAACCGCTGGCAATTCTTTTCCAACCGAGGAGCGGTATCGATGCCCAGGAAGGCGTGCCGGAATGGCTCCAACTGCTCCCCATCCAGCCGCGCCGCGATAAGCAGCAGGCAAATCTGAGCTCAAGGGGCTGGTTTTAACTTGATCTCCCAGATTTCTGACAGAAGTTGGAGTTTTGGAGGTTTGGAGGTTTGGAGGCTTTGGGGTTTGAGAGTTTGGGGAGTTTGGGTTTTGGGGAGTTTGGGTTTTGGTGACCCTGGTTTTCACGGAAAGGGACTTGCCACAAAGATGGCTACCAAGCAACTACTAAGTCTTCTAACCCTCACGTTCCTGTCGAGATCGGGGTGTCCAACTCACAAACTCAGCTCCAGTGACCCCAACGGCAAAAAAATGAAAAGGGGGCCATTTCTGGTTGGTTGTTCATCTTTGGCCGGACAGCTGAAAATGGACTGACGTAGGTCCGCTGTGACCCGCTGCCGCGGGAAGTTCAAACCAGAGGGACCCGAGAGCCAGTGAACGGGATGTGATGAATTGACTTGGCCATCATGCTTGCAATATATGTATACATATATATATATATGTGCGCGTATGTATGTATGTATGTAGTTGTATTGCATTATATTGTATTGTAATGTAACGTAATGTAATGTAATGTACTGTAATGTAGTGTGATCTAATGTAATGTAATGTGATCTAATGTAATGTAATGTACTGTAATGTGAATGTAGTGTAATGTGATATATGTATGTGTGTATGTATGTACGTATGTGTGTGAATGTATGTATGTATGTATGCGTGCATGAATGTATGTATGTATGTGCATGTAGGTATGTATGCATGCATGCATGCATGTATGTATGTATGTATGTATGTATGTATGTATGTATGTATGTATGTACGTGTGCATGTATGTATGTATGTATGTATGTATGTATGTATGTATGTATGTATGTATGTATGTATGTATGTATGTATGTATGTATGTGTATATGTATGTATGTATGTATGTAGGTATGCATGTATGTATGTATGTATGTATGTATGTGTGTATGTATGTATGTGTGTATGTGTGTATGTGTGTATGTGTGTATGCTTGTGTGTACGTATGTATGTACGTATGTGTATGTAAGTATGTATTTAGCTATATAGGTAGGTGTGTACGTATGTGTGTGTGCATGCATGTACGTATGTGTATGTACGTAGGTAGGTATGTAGGTAGGTAGGTATGTATGCATGTATGTATATACGTATGTGTATGTATGCAGGTAGATATGTAGGTAGGTAGGTAGGTATATATGTATGTATGTATGTGTGTATGTGTGTATGTGTGTGTATGTGTGTATGTGTGTATGTGTGTGTATGTATGTATGTATGTAAGTATGTATGTATGTAAGTATTAATGTATATGTACGTATGTGTGTGTGTGAATGTATGTATGTATGTATGCGTGCATGAATGTATGTATGTATGTGCATGTAGGTATGTATGTATGCATGCATGCATGCATGTATGTATGTATGTGTGTATGTATGTATGTATGTGTATGTATGTATGTATGTATGCATTTATATGTACGTATGTGTATGTATGTATGTATGCATGTAGATAGGTATGTATGTAAGCATGTACGTATGTGTATGTATTTATGTCGGTGTGTAGGTAGGTATGTATGCATGTATGCTTGTATGTATGTATGTATGTATGTATGTACGTATGTGTATGTAAGTATGTATTTAGCTATATAGGTAGTATGTATGTGTGCATGTATGTACGTATGTGTGTGTACGTAGGTAGGTAGGTATGTAGGTAGGTAGGTATGTATGCATGTATGTATGTACGTTTGTGTATGTATGCAGGTAGATATGTAGGTAGGTAGGTAGGTATATATGTATGTATGTATGTATGTATGTATGTATGTATGAAGGTAGGTAGGATTGATTTTTTGTATGTATGTATATGTATGTATGTGTCTGTCTGTGTATGTCTGTGTATGTATGTAGGTATGTGTGTATGCATGCATGCATGTATGTATGTATGTAGGCATGTGTGTAGGTAGGTATGTATGTATGTGTATGGTTGTATGTATGTATTTATGTATGTATGTATGTATGTATGTATGTGTATGTATGTATGTATGTAGGTAGGTATGTCGGTAGGTATGTATGTATGTATGCCTGTATATATGTGTGTATGCGTATGTATGTATGCAGGTAGGTAGGTATGTATGTAGGTAGGTAGGTATTTATGCATGTATGTATGTATGTATATATAGATATGTATGTATATGTATATGTATGTATGTAGGTAGGTATGTAGGTATGTATGTATGTACGTATGTGTATGTATGTATGTATGTAGGTGTGTATTTATGTATGTATGTATGTATGTATGTATGTATGTATGTATGCGTATGTATTTGTATGTGTATGTATGTGTATGTATGTGTATGTATGTGTATGTAGGTAGGTATGTATGTATGTAGGTATGTGTATGTATGTATGTATGTAGGTAGATGTGTAGGTATGTATTTATGTATGTATGTATGTATGCATGGTCATGTTTGTGTATATATATATATACATATATATGCAATATTATCCATATGCTTGTTCCGAAGCTCAGGAACCCAAGACCCACTTGACCGACCCTGCAAAAACAAACACGAAGTGGTTGACGGGATTTTTTGATGGACAACAAAGCCCAAAAGAAAAACGCGCGGAAAGAGAGCAAAGCGATGCACCCTCTTTCTGTTGGAAACCCATTGGAATGTGCCCTTTTTGGAGTTCACTGCCCAGCATGAGCCAGAGATGACAAGTTGCAGAACAGCCAGGGGAAGACAGGTGCGACACAAGTCTCGGCTCCAGGCTTTTTTTTTCACTGCCTGTGACCTTTTTGGAGTTGATCTTCTTTTCGGGGTCTGAAAATTCAACCGGAAGCGGATTCCCAGCGGCAAACCGAAACCCGGCCTTCTCGAAGTGAGGAGCCTCAGTGAAACCCGAGAGGTGCCCTACTGTGGATGGTTGCGAAATCCGCTTAGGCACCACGAACGGAAACCATGGTTGAAACCATTATATTACGTTTCTTGGTATTTAAAGCGGAATCGAATCATTCAAGGGTTTCTTGTGTGGTGCAGGATTTCCTCCAACCACAGTATCACCCGTATGTAATCTGACAGTCCTGGAGCAAACTTGCCTTGCGGATGCTATGTCAGGAAGCGTGTGGCTTTTTGGGGAGTTGGGTTGCGAGTGTCCTATTGGGTTGCATTTTAGCTTTTCCCGGGGGGGGGGGTAAGAGGAATCTGACGCATAAAACTGGAAAGCTGCCAGGACTCAGAATCCAATGCTCATCTCACACAAAATATCAGCCTGACTATAACCCCACGAAACCAACAAGTGGACCCTAAGCCGAACCTGGGGCGTTGTGGTGGATTGAAACACGCTGGTTTCCCAACTGCGGGGTTAGACAAAAGATGACTAGATCTAGGAAGCTTACTCTTAGCCATGCCATGAATCAGCCTTGGCAATGACCCATCCCCCGTTGATGTCCTTTTGGCCAAATCAAACGGTGCTCTTGTCAGAATATGTGCCACCCCAATCATGGCCCTCCTTTTTTGGTGCCCCTTTTAGCTACCCATCCGATTTTGACTCTTCACCACCCGCAGCTCCAACCCCAACCGCCCCCGCGGAGGGAGCGAAGGCCCCGAACGGCGCGGGAGAGAACCCACCGGGCCAAACACCGCGAACGCGCCGATGGAACCGCGCCTGGGCGTAGGTGATGATGGACTCGAGGATCTCCTCCGTGAGCCCGTCCCTGGGGCTTTTGAACTTTGTCAGCCAGGGCTCCTCCATCGCCTCCCAGGCCGATGGCCTGCGTGGCAGGGACCAAAGGGGGTGGGGGGCAAAGGGGTGTGTATAGAAAAGTGGGCAAAACTTGGGCTCCACAGAAGTGGTTTGGTCATGTTTATTTTTTCGGGAGCCGCGTCAGGGTTTGGACATTTTGGGCAGGCGCTGAGCCCACGGGTAGCACGAGCAAAGCCCAAGAGGCCTCCCCAGCAGCCTCAGACCTCCCTGGAACCTTGGAACCTGTGTGGAACCCTCCACCCAAACACATTAGGATGACTCTTGAGGGAAAACCACTGAAGTTGAAAGTCGAAGCAAGTGAGGGGAAGAAGTCTTGGTCGATGTCCAGGTAAGCCACAAGGCAGGGTGCAGTAATTGTGGTTGGCTCACGTTGAATCAACTCCTTCCCGAGCTTAGTTGGTGCCCCAATGGGGTTGTATCAAACCCACCATGCACCACTTTAATTGGGAGATGGGTATGGCGACATGAAGCTGTAGTGGTTGACTCTTGCGAGAAGGAAGTGTAAGGACCCTACATGATGCCCAATTTCGAGAAATTCAGATTGACATGTGACTAAACTTGAGGAAAATGGTCGAACACATATCCAAACGGGGCGGCCCCAATCAATGTAGAAGCCCTTTTTAACTGAGCCCAGCGCCCGAAAAAGTCAGCGGTTCATATCTCTCATAGTTGGAGCATTGTCCGTTCTTTCCCAGCTGCCTGAAAACCCAAAGTATCCTTGAAAAGTCTCCTGCTTGATGCCCCCGAATCACAACCAGGAAGCACTTCTGACAAAATGGCCAAAATATGTCTCTTGGAAACCCCTGTTCAGTCAGAAGAGCATTTCAGGAAGGTCCAGCTAGGGGCGAAACAAAGGGCCCATCTGAAAAACCATACAAAGAAAACAAATGGTGAAAGACGTGGCAGGATTGCAACGCTCAAACACTTCAAAACGTTGTTTTGCGAATTTCCTGTAGGAACCTGCAATCAGTGTTCCCCTCCCTCCCCTCCCCCCCCCCAAAAAAAAAGGAAAGGAGAAAGAGAGGGTCCCTTTGCGCCTTCGCCCCCTCTTTCGTCCGACCCGCCAAACAAAAACAAAAACGGCGGCGTCCCTCGAACAAATCGACGCCTGTCGTTGGGATCACGCAGCAGGAGGCCGGACACAAAGCTCCGAAAGCTCTTGCTGCTCTGCTCCCTCGGCTGCGCACGGACTGCGACACTCGCAGAACCGAACCCCCGGACGGCGGGAAAAAGGGGAACCAATTTTGGGGTCCCCAAAGTTGGAAACAAACCCGATGGGCATGAATCTTGATTGGGGATCTCTTCTACCAGGTTTGAGGGTGTTCGCTCATGAAAATTCATGGGTCAAAACTAGAGGCCAAATCATGTGTCCACTTTGGGAGTGAAGGAGGCCCCTGGCAACTATGGATGTGGCTGATCAATGGCAGCATCGCAAGTGAGCCGAAAAAGTATCGAGACTCTCGAGACCCTTTAGCAATGCAAACAAGCAGCCACATGTCTCTTGCTTCTCTCCAGTGCTCCTGTCAGGGAGCGCCCTCCAGGAGAGTGTTTCAATGGTCAAAGCGGACGCAACCCCTCCTTCGGCATCAAGGTCCAAAAGGAGTTCACATCTTCGTACTTCTTGGTGATCTCAAAGAGATCGCGATGGCGGCCGGGGTAGTCCGACGCATCACCTCTAAGCGTCAAACAAGAGCTTTCAAGCTCGGGCTCGAAAAGATGCGGCAAAAATGGCCCTGATCAATGCGGGTGTTCCAAGTTGCTCAAATCTGCTCTTCGCACTGCCATGGGTGACCTTTTGGAACAATAGACAACCCAGTAAATGAATTAAAAAGGCAAACCACTACACTCGCGGAACCCATCTATTTCTAACCAAGCTAAGGAGAAAAACAAAACGGACATCCATGGGCACTGCCCGCCGAAAGGCCGAAAGGTAGACATCCGGTGATCAGCTCGTATGCCATGACTCCGATGGACCACACGTCGCTCTTGGCGCCGTACTTCCCTCGGGACTGTCTCTTTTTGCCACGCTCCTTCGGAAGAGATAGAGAGATGTGTATATATATATATATACTGTGGATGGACGAAATCCCGCACCACCTTCAAACCATGGGTAACCATTGTTAGTTGGTATTTACAGGGGAATTGAATCATTCCATGGTTTCGTAGGTGGTGCAGGATTGTGTCCATCCACAGTATGCGTGTATATATATATAGTTATACATAAATAATGTACCAAGAAACACAAGGGATGGCAGGTCTGGGTTGAGACCACCAATAATCTTTGCATTTCCCAACACTACACAAAAGCCCTGTCGGTAAACCACACTTCTCCACCATTCCGCGGTTCTGACCAGAAGAGAATTCGGCTCCCGCTGCGAGTTGCACTTTTTGGAATAGTTCAGAACCAAAAACAAGCCTTGCCCCAGAGATGCGGCGAACAGCCTTTTAATGGCTCCGGCCTCAAAACCAAACTCCGCTCCGCGTGAACCTACCTCGCTCATGTCCCGAACAAGAATTGCTAGGCCCCCTGCCGGAGCGCATGCAAATCTCCGGGGCCATGTACCTTAGTCCGCTTCTCTGTCGAAAAGCCTTGGCTCCGATCCATTTACCCGGGCTAACCAAGGCAGCCATCCTGAGACGAAAGGGAACATGTCTGCTTCCCCAGTTCCCTGCTATCTATACAGCAACAACTGGGATTCACCGGGCATACCGGCTGAACTTCTTCTTTTTTCGCTTCGCAGGGAACAAATCCCTCTAAAGGCTTCCCAAGCCTTCGAAGGACGCCACGCTTCGCGCAAAGCGCGAGGCACGCCGGAGTCCCGTTGACGTCGGTGATGCCACTGTTGGGATCCGAGGGGTCGAAGGTCTCTGACAACCCGAAGTCAATGATCTTGCAGTCGTAGATCCCTGGCGCCAACACTTTGGGCACGGGGCACGACCCGTTTTCAGGTCCCCCGAAAGTGAATAACTTTTTGTGGGTTGAATGGACACTAGCACGAAACACCAAAAGGATCTAAAAAGCTGAGGAACCGGATGGCTGAGAGCCACCAAGTTTCAATGAAAGACCCTTTGGTGGACATGATTTATGTCCAACCACCTTTCAGATTCCCTCTTAAACTTCATAGCCATAGGTGCGACAATTGCTTTGAGCGCGGTGGCCATGATAAGGATTCATGCCCAACCACTTTTCAGCTTCCCTCTTGGCTTTTTGTGGCCATAGGATCGAAAATTGCCGCCATGAACGCGGACATACGGCGCATTGGCCGCATTCCTTCGGGTGTGACGGGCTTGGCTTCGAACCCCCCCACCCCCCCATGCCCGCGCAAGCGGCCTTCATCCACCGCGCCCATGGAGGCATAGCAGAGGCTGCCGGTCAGCCATCTTGGACTCCTAAGACGGCCACGAGCGTTGGCTGGCCGTGGTTGTCAAACATATGCTAACCCCAGAATGAAATGCTGGGAAATGGAAACATGGACCAAACCCCTGCGGTCCATTTGGTGGTTTAACTTTGACCCATACCCAGCTAACGGCTCGCAAGCAACCCCCACGATTTCAAGCTGGGCTTGGCTGCTGTATGGGGAGATAATGTTACCACAGGCTGGCCCTGCCTTTAGTTGCGGTTTTTCTGGCTCGGTTGATGTGATGCAAGGGAACACACTCACACACACACACACCACACACACACACACACACCTGTACTTTCTCCGCGGTTTGTGGATGGTTCGCTTGCAATCCTCAGAGAAGCAACCCTGTTTTTCAGGGTTGGATCCAACACGGTGCCATTGTGGAAATGGCAACGCGAACCTCAAGTAGCGGACCTTCATCACGAGCTCGCTTTGCCCCCGGATCGCTGAGCTCGTTCCCCGAGCAAACCGGTCAACTCAAGCCAACTGCGATCTAGTGCGAGTGAGATACTTGCTGGTGCGATAGGCAGGGAATGAGAAATGGAATGCCCCCTGGAAAAACCATCCCCTCTGATTGTCTTCAATATGGGAATCCCCTTCCGGGTCATTTTCCCTCATTCCCTGCCTATCACACCAGCAAGGACAATCAAGCGCAGAATGCAGGTCCTCAAGTAGAGAGGTTCGAATCAGGGTACCCGATTTTTTTCTGTCGTCTTTTTTTTGGTAGGGGGACCGTCCCCCAAAAGAAACGGTAAAAGGGCACTACTGGGGGGCCTAGGAATGTATCCAGTGCCCTCTGTCCCAACCGCCGAGCTGCTGTTCCTGCAGGTCCGACTTGCTCAGCATCACGTTCCCTGGCTTCCTCACTCGCGGGCTTAGCAAAGCCATCCTGCCGTTTGCTTAAGCCCCCTGGAAAAAGAAACAACAAGTAGTGATGGATTCCTTTCAAAACCAACAAGGGGAAGATTATTTTGTTATGTTCTTATTTGTATTAAAGAAAAAAAAAAAAAAAAAACATTCTTAAGAAAATATATCACCGCAATGAGAAGGTGCCAGACCCGCCACCTCCCTTTTAATCCGCCGACCCCTTGCCTGCAATGGCAAGGCCCACGGGAAGGGTGGTGATCATAATCATAATCATTCCTGATGGGGTCCTCATCATCACGACCCCCTTCAACCCTTGCTATCATGGTGTCCTTGAAGGAAGGACCATCCAAACGGAGGCTCCGCCTTGATAACTGTTTGTCTGCCGAGTTACCAACCAAAATGGTGCTCTTGGACCACCCCCCACCCCCCCCAAAGTCCCCACCCCCCTTCCCCCTTCCACCCCCCCACCCTTCCCCACCGCCTCCCCCACCCCCCCGACCCCAACCCCCAAGCCAAGGCACAGGTCCCTGTGCACCACCCCATGGGCGTGGCAGAAGGCCGCTCCGGCCAGCACCTGGCGATCTCCCGAGATCCCGCGATCCGAGAGATGCGGCGAGCACAAAAAAAAAAACGGCATTTGGGGTGGTTTGGTTTGTTTTCTTTGATACAAACAATTTGGGATGGAGGGGGAGCAAAAGGAACACCACCCATTTGTTGCGGGTGTCCAAATGGGAGGGGGACCTTCGATTCAATGACTGTTTCCGGTACATCGAGAAACACAAGATGATCTTCCTTTCTCCTCGGGTCCTGGACCTTAAAAAATGGCCCCCCTCCTCCATAATTGCTGTGGTTCCTGGTGGTTTCCGGTTGAAATCCCGGGGTCCATTTCGAGAAACATCATTGGTTTTGTCGCGTATTTTGTTTGATACCAGCCACGCGATTCCCCTTTTGGAAGACTTGGCTCCACAGTTGTATTTTGTTTGATGGCACCCCCAAGGTGATTCCCCTTTTGGACTTGACTCGAAACTTACAGTGGCCTTCTGGGAGTTTCCATGGTCTGAAGGAGTCTGTATAAATACACAAGAAGGTTGCCCTCTCCAAAGTGCTAACGTGGGGAAGGTAGCCTTCAGCCGTGTTCGCTCCCGAATCTCTAGAAACAAATGTCGCACTTGGCGGATGGGTGCAACACCTTGTCAAGCACCTAAGCAAGATCACCTCCAGGTGGAGGAAATCCAAGCATTGGATTGCCAGCTTTCGGATTCACGACGATACAAACCTCTTGCCCAAAGCATCTGTCAGAAACTGAGTCGACTTTCAGCATTCCAGAGTTTTGCAGTGAACTCAACCAGTGGAACACGGTCCTCCCTGCTAAAAAGTCGCCGCCCAAAACCCCAGTCAGCTAGCCATGCTGAATGGAGTTTAAGGCGAAGTACAATGCGTACATGATGTGTGCATAATGGCTGTATACCCAAAACCGAAAACCCAAACCCCATTCCATCTAAACCCCATCTCGTGCCGCGAAATGAGGCAGGATCGCCCGCCCGCCCCCCCCCCCCCCCCCCCAAAAAAAAAAAAAGGAAAAAGAAAGAAAGAAACGTTTAGAACTTTTTGTCAACTCTCAAATCTCTATATTCTTATCTATACATGTGTACATATACATATATCTATATAGAAAAAGTTTCACGATAAGTTCAAAACCCGAAACGAGGCATATTCAAGCAAAGGACCTACATCATGGCTTTCGCTCATTTTGGAAAATCATATCGTAGACCACGACCACTATCACACATGCCCCCCCCCCAAACTGCAGGTGGGGCGTTTACCCCCTTGTTTCATTGAAGTTTCACCCGGTCCCACCGTTTCAACACTCCCCTTGCGTGCTGTTTTTTTTCTCAAGGGCAGCCAGGGTTTACGCAAACAGAAACCAAAAACCAAATCCGCCTAAAAGCCACACCAAAACCAAACCAAAACCAAAGGCGAACCCAAAAACCCGAGCCCGGGCAAAACACCCCAACACCCCCGGTTTAAAAGCGCCCTTTGGGGAAGAGCCGAAGAGCAATCCGCAGCCGCGCCTGGCGCATGAGCCGCGCCACCAGGGGCTCCGCCAGGCGGCCGCTCCTCTCAGCGCGAGCCCGGGGAAGGGAGGTCCGGGGATGAACCGATGGGGGAGTCCCGATAAAGGAAACCATAGGAAGGAAGGGAGGAAGGAAGGAAGGAAGGAAGGAAGGGAGGAAGGGAGGAAGGGAGGAAGGGAGGAAGGGAGGAAGGGAGGAAGGGAGGAAGGGAGGAAGGGAAGGAAGGGAAGGAAGGGAAGGGAGGGGAAGGGAAGGGAAGGGAAGAAAGGGAAGGACGAGAAGGAAGGGAAGCAAGGGAAGGAAGGGAAGGAAGAGAAGGAAGGGAAGAGAAGGAAGGGGAGGGAAGGGAAGGAAGGGAAGGGAAGGAAGGGAAGGAAGAGAAGGAAGGGGAGGAAGGGGAGGGAAGGGAAGAAAGGGAAGGAAGAGAAGGAAGGGAAGGAAGGGAAGGAAGGGAAGGGAAGGAAGGGAAGGAAGAGAAGGAAGGGAAGGAAGGGAAGGAAGGGAAGGAAGGGAAGGGAAGGAAGGGAAGGAAAGGGAAGGAAAGGAAAGGAAAGGAAAGGAAAGGAAAGGAAAGGGAGGGGGAGGGAAGGGAAGAAAGGGAAGGACGAGAAGGAAGGGAAGCAAGGGAAGGAAGGGAAGGAAGGGAAGGAAGAGAAGGAAGGGAAGGAAGGGAAGGAAGGGAAGAAAGGGAAGGAAGAGAAGGAAGGGAAGGAAGAGAAGGAAGGGGAGGGAAGGGAAGGAAGGGAAGAGAAGGAAGAGAAGGAAGGGAAGGAAGGGAAGGAAGAGAAGGAAGGGAAGGAAGGGAAGGAAGTGAAGAAAGCGAAGGAAGAGAAGGAAGGGGAGGGAAGGGAAGAAAGGGGAGGAAGAGAAGGAAGGGAAGGAAGGGAAGGAAGGGAAGGAAGGGAAGGGAAGGAAGGGAAGGAAGAGAAGGAAGGGAAGGAAGGGAAGGAAGGGAAATAAGGGAAGGAAGAGAAGGAAGGGGAGGAAGGGAAGGAAGGGAAGGAAGGGAAGAAAGAGAAGGAAGGGGAGGAAGGGGAGGGAAGGGAAGGAAGAGAAGAAAGAGAAGGAAGGGAAGGAAGGGAAGGAAGGGAAGGAAGGGAAGGAAGTGAAGAAAGCGAAGGAAGAGAAGGAAGGGGAGGAAGGGAAGGAAGGGAAGGGAAGGAAGGGAAGGAAGAGAAGGAAGGGGAGGAAGGGGAGGGAAGGGAAGGAAGAGAAGGAAGAGAAGGAAGGGAAGGAAGGAAGGAAGGGAAAAAAGAGAAGGCAGGGAAGGAAGAGAAGGAACAGAAGGAAGGGAAGGAAGGGAAGGAAGGGAAGGAAGAGAAGGAAGGGGAGGAAGGGAAGGAAGGGAAGGAAGGGAAGGAAGGGAAGGAAGGGGGGAAGGGAAGGAAGGAAGGAAGGGGGAAGGAAGGGAGAAGGAAGGGGGGAAGGGGAGGGAAGGGAAGAGAAGGGAAGGAAGGGAAGGAAGGGAAGGAAGGGAAGGAAGAAAAGGAAGGGAAGGAAGGGAAGGAAGGGAAGGAAGGGAAGGAAGGGAAGGAAGGGAAGGAAGGGAAGGAAGGGAAGGAAGGGAAGGAAGGGAAGGAAGGGAAGGGAAGGGAAGGAAGGGAAGGGAAGGGTGGGTGGGTGGGTGGGTGGAAGGAAGGAAGGAAGGAAGGAAGGGTGGGTGGGTGGGTGGGTGGGTGGGTGGGTGGGTGGGTGGGTGGAAGGAAGGAAGGAAGGAAGGAAGGAAGGAAGGAAGGAAGGGTGGGTGGGTGGGTGGGTGGGTGGGTGGGTGGGTGGAAGGAAGGAAGGAAGGAAGGAAGGAAGGAAGGAAGGAAGGAAGGAAGGATGGATGGATGGATGGATGGATGGGTTTCTCTTGGGGGCTTTCCATTTCTCATTCCCTGCCTGTCGAACCAGCTAGGAAATTGGGGATTATGTTTCCAGGTGGTGTCCTTGTGGTTTCCCTTTCAAACCATCCTGCAAGGGGTCCCCTATCTTGAGAACAGAAGGTGTGACTGGAGCATCCGACAGGGCGCCCTTTTAAAGGCTTGTCTATGGATGGGACCTCATGGACCCAATCCAGCGGTTGCTAGGCGGTTGATGAGCCAGTATTCATAGGGGTTCATCCAACAGGTGCAGGACTTCTTGTCCATTCTGTGGATGGACGAAATCCGTTCGCACCACTTGGAAGCCATGGGAAACCAGTGTTGGTTGGTATTTACAGGGGAATCGAATCATTCCGGGATTTCTTAGGTGGTGCGAAATGGATTTCGTCCATCCACAGTATGTACCACCAAAAAACCAAAAACAAAACGCAGTAGGGAGCCATGCAATGCGACACCCACCTTGCACAAACCATGCACTGTTGTCCGTGGCACCGGGCTGTCACATGACACCTTTCGACACCCCACCAAAAGGAACATGTCACCCAAAGAACAACCACCGGAAGCGAAAGGCATCTAAGTAAGGCATGGCCATGGCTCTTCATCAATACAGGAAGACCAAAAGGGCCTTACCTTTTTTTAAGACAATTATTTCTCCGTTTCCGTTTCCTCTTCCGTCTTCCTCTTCCGTCTTCCTCTTCCTCTTCTTCTTCTTCCTCTTATTATCCTTCTTCTTCTTGTTCTTTTCATTGTCTTCTTCCTCTTCCTGTTCCGCCTTCTTCTTCCGTCCTCCTCTTCTTTCTGCGTTTTCTTCTGCAATCTCCAGGGAATCTTTAAAGCATGATAATGAATCTGCGCGCTTAGTAGACATCGACTGTGTGAAGCCAGCCTCATCTGACGAAGCATCGCACACAAGTCCACACTGGGCCAAGCAACCCAAATTCGCCTGCTATGAACAAAGTCAGGTGACGGCCCCGTTTCCTGACCACAAAAGGAACCGTCGCACCAAGGAAGATTGGGCAAGCAAAAACCGACAAAAACCAAATGGGGGAAGAAATGTCCAAACTACTTCGCAGTTCACCTCGCTCCTCTCTAGAAGCTCATCCAGGTCGCCCCCAGACAGCTTCTCCTGGGCCGTTTCCCGTCAGATACAAATAAACTGCCACAAGGCAACGTGGAACATCTTGAAGGGCGGAGATGGGGCGGAGACCGCTCTCGCAAGTGATCTGTCAAGACTTGGGATCATCGTGGACTTTGGAAAACCAACCCGGCATAGTGAGCCACACATGTACCATCGATGAGATCATGTCTATATGATCATGTGTATGTGTATATATATATACATACACATGATCGTGCATGCTGCAACTTGTATAGACATGTTCGTAGATGCCATGTATGTGCAAGCCTACATAGATAGAGAGAGAGAGAGAGACCATGCATGCATGCGTGTGTATACATATATGTATATTTATATATATTATATATAATATACACATTGTACGTGTGTGCATATATATATATATACATACAGAACAAATTCTTCGCTATACACACAGTGTATTCAACAAAAAAACAACACAAAACGGTGCAGTCAAAATATGGACTGGCACATCTGTGATCCCGGCCGGTGGTTCGCTTCCTTGGACCTGTTTGGGGGGTCTGCTAAATGAGAAACACCCAAAATGGCAGTCAGTTTCTCTTGGTTGCACCACAAAAACGGGGCACTTGTGGTAAGGTATTTGGACCAATTTTCTCGAAGGCCAGGTGCCCATGCTTCTCGGGAGTGTGCGCCGTGTTTTGGGAGCGTCGGTAGGCCAAGGTGCCATCAGGCAATGGATCTTCTGATGAATACCGTCCTCGCCGTACTCGAACAGCCGGACGATGTTGGGATGATCCAGATCTTGCAGGACCTGCCGGCGTTCAGCCCCTGAAATGTGGACCCTCCAACCTCAGCTTTTGCGCAAGCCAGAACTGGCTCATATTGAGCGAACCGCAAAGTGTGAAACTCAGATCCCAAGCGAGGGAGTCTTACGTGGAGTAGAGAACTCCCTCCACACGGGCCTCAATCGGATTAGTTGGGGGATGCTTCCCGAAGCAAAAAGATAAAAGATCCCTTTTCCACTCGGACCCCCCCCCTTCATCAGCTAGGGCGCTCCTATAATAAGGTCATCATAATGCACGCCAACAAATGCGAAAAGGCGCCAAACCGTTCGAACTCGAAGCGTACAGTTGCCCCTTCCCGCCACAAGACTCTCGGTCAGGTAGCCCCGTCTTTTTTCCGTAATGTCCAATCAGGCCAGGGAAACAAATGCGATTGGGAAGACAAAATGGGGAAGACAGCAATCTGCAAACTTCACAATAATTCCAAAAGCTGAAATCAGGGATCCTCAGGTAAAGAACCTTTTGTTCAGGGCTTTCGCTCGTACTATTCCCAGGTCTCGCGACAAAACAGGCAAGCCAATGCAACTTGAGAAGGTGAGCTCTCTGTGCAGCTTCCGTCCAGACCACTTTTGTCAGTCACCCACAGGGTGCTTCGAAAAGAAAGGGGCCTCGAGACATATGCTGAATTTTACCCCCCCTCCAACAGTTTCTGAGGTCAGTTCTCCCCCTCCCCCCCACCCCACCCGAACTTTGACCCCTCAGAATGCCCTCCCCACTTCAAGCATACCACAGGCAACCGCTTTTCGCCGCTTGGGTTGGTTGCGGTTGCCTGTCCGCAGCCTAGCGCGAGCCCAAGCGCCCCAGCGAGCCCAAGCCGCCTGGATCTCCCGCCGCATGGAGTCCAGCAGGCGCTGCGAGAGCTTTGAGGTGTCCACCGTCTTGATCACCCGCTGCAGGCCTCGCGCGATTGGGAGGCGCTGGCTGCGCTGGCTGCGCTGGCTGCGACAAGTAGGGGAATGAATGACTGACGACCAGGGTATGGGTGTTGGACATGAACCGGTTTTGGAGATGCATGTGTTGTCTTTGGAGGGGTCATTCCGTTTGGTTTCTTGGAGGGGTCTGGTTCATAGGGGACAGTCCGTTTCTCATTCCCTGAGAGCCAGCAAGGAGAAGGGAAGGGCTGTTTTGGTGCCCAGAAAGGGTAACCAGTGACGAAGTATGCAGAAACGGAGTGCCAGGATGTTCTTTTGGGGGTGACTCCACTTTTGGTGGGAAACCCATGAAGCAAAAAAGAGGAAAAGGCTGCCACTGAGCCAATGATGGCAAATTCCAAGACCGAATGACTTCCTGAGGAAATCTGACTGGACGACATGAATAGATGTAACTCATGGGAAAACATTAAGAAACCATGGCATATGCTTTCTCCAATCCCGGTGAGTTTGTGCTACCCTCAAATGAGCTCGGCAGAAGCAGTGCAGAATGACAATTTCTTGCCCCTGCGAACGCCGCTACTCAGTGCCACATAAGGCTTTCAGCTACTACAAAAAGGTAAAGCGGCATGAAAACTCTAAGGGTATTGGGCAAATCCGTGCACTCCAAAACCACTAAGGGGAAAAACACAGATCCTTGAATTGCCACTGCTCAAATGGGGACGAATTAGTCCCTGCAGGATACATGTAAAACGCCTCTAGCTGCCACTCTGATGTGGGCCTCCCGCTCGAAACTCGCAACTTTTCAGCATGCAGAACATGCTCCGGCAAGAAAGTCGCCACTTTTCAGTGGAAAAATCGTACCCTCCCTCCCACTAACATGGCAACTGAGAGGGAAATGGTCCCTTCAAATGGACATTTATCTTCCACCTCCCCACCGGCGCCATCTTAGTTGGAACAAGTCGTGTAGGAAGTCTTTGGAACCTCCGGCTCGCTCCCCACGGCGGGGAGTTACGCTTTTTTCTCGAGCGAGCGAGCGCCGGACCTGTGGCTCTCTCGCGCACCAGGTTCACCACGCCGAAGGAGCCGCTGCCCAGCTCCTTGATGACTTCGTAGCCTAGGCGTCGTGCGACCGGTACCTGGTGACAACCGGGGTTGGGGTGGTGGGTGTTGGTATCGGTTTTGGGTTTTTTGAATACAAAGCCAGTGGAGGGATGGTCTTTGTCTTGGGATTGGGGTCATGTCATGTCTCATTCCCTGCCTGTCGAACCAGCAAGCGAGGGGCACCCAAAGAATCCAAAGAATATCATGAGAAATATTTCGCTGGCCATACAAAATGACGAAGCACTCACCATGAATCGCTACACACCTCTTGACCTCTTGCAACTTTTCTCCTCGGCGTTCACACCACCGGCAACCATGGCAACTTGGACGCCAGCACCCCCCCATATTCAGCCTCGACAAAGGAGGCGACTTGCGGGCCGAGGGGCGAGCGCGCAGAAAGTCCCCATGAAGATGTTGCTGCTGGCTGATAAGCCCCCTGACAAAAAAGCGCACCACTTGCTGTCCGACTGCTCGCCTCTTTGACTACACGACTGCCACACGCCAGACGGGGAGTCGATGTGCAGCCATGCCCACTGGGTTTTGGCACCAAGACACGTCCCAACGCAGTTTCGAGGTTCCATAAACTTTGGGAATTCCGGAGCTTCGAGGCTCTCACGCGGGTCCCCCTACGAGCCCAAACGGCTGTCCGATCCTTGAGGGCTTGATGACCCAACTGCAGGGGAACTCCGCCGTTGCCAACACGGGCGGACTCGCTAGGAGTCTTAGGACGCATTCCTGGGCACGACTCAAAGTCAGAGGCGGTGTCGCCTTGAACGTGCAGGAACCGAATCAAAGAGGGCTTTCCTTCAGTGAACGGCTGCTGCAAAACATTGGACATGGGCCCCTGGTTTGAAGTAAAACCAAAAGGATATTATGTCAACGTGGGATTCATTTGCAGGACCGGACTACTCAGGGGTTCCCCCCTTTGAAAGGGAAATGATCTATTTTACAAGGATTCCTTGGTTAGAGGGGTCGGACTACTCCGCAGCTAACATCAGTTAACATTGGGGTTGAGCTTTGGAATCACCAAACACTTATCTGAAACCAGGAGACCGGCTCTTCCATTCCCACGCAGAAAAACCCCCCTCTCCCATGGCAAACATGGGTCTCCAGCATGGGAGAGACCTTCCAGTTTTGTGCAAAGCCTCAAGTCCAACCCTCCCTCTCATCCATCTAAGCATCTATTCAGAAAAGGGCAAAAACAAAACCCTTGGGGTTTTGGACATGGGCTTTCTCAGACAAAAGTGTCTGGAAGCAAAACCAAGGTTTGGGACATGGGCTTTCTCAAGCAAAAGTGTCTGAAAGCAAAACCAATTGGTTTGGGACATGGGCTTCCTGAGATTATAACAAAAACAACATGGGCTAGGCCCTCCAGTAGAGAGGTTAGAATCAGGGACCTGTATTTTCTATAGTCTAGTAGGGGAACCCTCCCCCAAAAAAAAACGGGTGAGCAAGGGCGCGATGGGGGACCTGGTGGCCCAGACTCCGCTTGAGCCCCTGAAGCCCCGCCCCACCCATCGCCCTCGGCTGATGGCCGCGAACTGTTGGCTTTGCTTTGGCCAGCACCGCATGGCGGATCCCCGCTGAAAGCCGAAAGTCGCGGGCAGCGTGCGGGCCCCAAGAAAAATGGGAGTTCAGCTTTCTGGGCTTCTTTAACCAACAAGGCGACCCTCTCAAAACAGGGGTCTCTTTTTGCGACCTTTTGTGAAAAAAAACCAACTCCCTCACAAAGGAATCCTTCACTACGAGGGGGGTCGATCAATTGTCCACACAAGGTGGAGAAAAAAAAACTGGCAGTGTGCGGCTCAAGAAACCCGGACGATTTCAAGGGGAATCAAAAGATGGCTGTGCAAAGCATGAGGGGCTTTCTGTTCTGGGCTTGGAAAATATCGAAACCCCTTTACGCGGGGTCCTCTTTGGAAGTTGTACCCGTTTAAGGGAAAGAAAAAACAAAACATTTGGAAGCCTGTGGTTTCCTTTCGTCAATCTCCATGCCTACACAAAACGGGATTGGACTCTCCAAAGCCTCCATTCGATGTCCAAAAGAGTTGCCCCGGAGAGGAACAAGTTCTATGAAACTGGAAACGCCACGTCCGGACCAGTTGTGACACATGGGCACGTCTTTTTTAGGGGACCCCCAAAAATCATGATGTCCTTTTTCGGCCTCCCTTGAGAACCACCCCTAAAAAGGTACCAGCTCCGAAAAAAGCTTCCCACACATTCCAAGCCCTTCGCCCTTGAGTTCTTAAGCCACCTCTGCGACAGAGAACAAAAAGGACCATTTGTGGGGTAGAGGTTTGGGCGTGTTGGTCGCATGTGTTGATGGGGCCCTGGCCTTGAAGGAAGAAGGCCGTTTGCTTCCAGCACGTGGGCGACCTGACGTTGGGCTTGCATTTGCTTGTCGCTCCATGAAGTTTGGCTTTGGTCTCCAAAGAAGACAACAACCAGACACAAGCTAACCCCGAAAGAGCTACTGTGGACGAAATCCTGCACCACCTATGAAACCCTGGAATGATTCGATTCCCCTGTAAATACCAACAAACAGCGGTTTCCCATGCTTTCCAAGTGGTGCGAACGGATTTCGTCCATCCACAGTATGAGTCTACGATCCCCGAAAGAACCGAACCCCCGAAAGAGCCCTTGAAAGCCCGGCCGCACCAAGCGCAGGCAAAACACTGGTGTAAGCATCAGGTGGCTGTGTCTTTGCTGTGTGCCCAAATACGGAAACCTAAATGGAAACCACGCATTTTGGGGCTCCACTATTTTGACACAGATGCGAATGCCCTGGTTTGATCCCATGCCAACCCGCACAGTTATGCAAAAGGAGTCTAACACACAGGAACCGGCGGCCCCATGTCAGCACGTCCAAAGTTCCAGCCCGTCAATTGCGAATCGAGAACCAAAGGCGAATGTTCCAAGAATTCCCCCCTCCGTCACATGTTGTGAAGCGGGGGGGGGGCCGGTTTGGGCGCCCCGGACCAGAAAAATCCAAAGGCAAAAAAACTGAACAAAACCTGAAAGGGGGGGGTGCGCGTGCCCCGGACCAGAAAAATCAAAAAACGAAACTGGGCCAAAAAAAACCGACCCAGGGCCGACCTGAAGCGCCCGACTGCGGTCGAACGAACGGCTCGTACCGCGGAAAATCCGGGGCCGGGGCTCGGGGCCGGTGCTGAAGGAGATGGGCTTGTGGCCGCCCCCGAACCAGATCTCGAACCTGGGCAGCGCAAAAGGTTTGACGAGCTGTTCGTGGAAATGTTACAAATATTTCTGATTTGTTCAAAACATTCAAAAGTTATTATTATTAGAGAATCAAAAATATTTCTGAGTTTGATGAAAAACAAATACTTACCTAAAATTTGATTATAAAAATAGTATTATGAAAATCTGAAAAAAAATCTGATTCTGCCCCAAATATTCAATACTAAGTGGCTAAGTGGCTGCTCGACAAATCCGACCCGATCTGCACACACACTCAGCCTTCTAGTACAATAGTGGTTGTTTCCGTACACTTAACAGTCTAAGTGGCTAAGTGGCTAAGTGGCTGAGCGGCTAAGTGGCTGAGTGGCCAAGTTGCTTCCCGCTGGCTGAGAGTCTTGGTCGTCTTGCTAGGATACACCTCCTTGTAGTGCCCGTTTGGCTCCAAGCTTTCGCAGGCATTCGCTGAAAGTTGGGGTGGGATCAGCGCCTTCGGACATGGTTGGGGGCTTTGTTTGTTTTAAGCTTCCCGGGGATTGCTCGTTGCAAAAACTCGCCGTTCTTCTGTGGGCACTCACGGGAAGAGTTCCGAAAGCGATCGATTCAGCGCATGTGCTTCAAGAGCTGGAAGCTGATTTCCAGTTGCACGATCGAGCTTTTCTTGTTCTCACCCCCCCCCCTCCCCGGCTGCTTGACTAAGTCGTTTTGGGCAACCTTCTGGGGTCTCTTTTTGTTTCTGTGGAATTTCATCCACGTGTTCTTTGCAGCGGCTGAAAAGCGTCACGATTGTCTAGAATTCTGTCACTTCTGTCGGTATTATTGTTCCTGTTAGTTTGCACTTCAGCCTCACGATGGTCAAGAATTCTGTCATTTCTGTCTGTATTCTGGTTCCTGTTATTTTGCAATTCTGTTACTTCTGTGGGGATGCTTGTTCCCGTTACTTCGTTTCTCGGCTTGGAGCGGCTGAAAAGCGTCAAGATTGTGAAGAATGCTGTCACTTCTGTCGGTATTCTCGGGATGCTTGTTCCCGTTATTTTGCGTTTCTCGACTTGGAAAGCGTCAAGATGGTCAAGAATTCTGTCACTTCTGTCGGTATTCCGTCACTTCTGTGGGAAGGCTTGTTCCCGTTGTTTTGCGTTTCTTGACTTGGAGCGGCTCAAAAGCATCAAGATTGTCAAGAATTCTGTCACTTCTGTCGGGATTCACGGGGCCCCTGGCCAACTCGGTTACACTTACACTAGACAGCTGGAAGCCACTCAACAAGTGGGCTGACTGGCTTCCAAAAACACAGCACCAGGTCACTGGTTACGTAATGAAAAAAACAGTTATTGCCTAATTGGAATAGATTGGTGTACGCTGGACACTGCAGAACAGCAAGAATCTGGACAAAAGTGACAGAATGGTTGATGCTTTTTGGCCGCTCCAAGTCGAGAAACGCAAAGTAGCGGGAAAAAGAATCCCGGGATCCATGTGCACAGTTGCATGATTGCATGCCGCGAATCCGATCGGGATAGCTGCACAGCTTGACATGCTCCATGCTCCGATAAGTTGCTACTTGATGGATGGAACAAGCACAAAAGGACACTGCCAAAAACCTATGGAGCACGACCAAATCAGACTTGCACTTGCAACATATGCTGATGTTTTTTTTTCCACTAACTAAGGATTGACAAAGGTCAAAAAACAAAAGGTTGGGTCTGCCTTGCACAAGAAAAGCTGGTCAAAGTCCGATCATCCGCCCCCAGGTCCCACCAGCTCTGGGTGAGCTTTCAGCAAGCTGTGCAGTGCGCAACAGCCGCACTCCATGGGACGAGCATTGGCGTAAAGAATTGATCGGGGGCTGTAGGGCCTGGCTGTTTGGTTGAAAATTCAATGGCCGGCTACATGAATTGGAACCCTGAAAAAAAATGTGTTCTGAAACAAATGGAGGAAAGGGGAGTAATTTCGGATTTGATGGGGAATCCGAAGGATGGCTCACATGATGTTCAGAAAATGACATGAGAAGGTGGACAAAGGGGATCCCCGTGAGGCGGAAATCCGAAGCGCACCGCGAGCGAACCTGGTCTCACAGCCCAATGGTTCCCGACAAAGATGGGCAGCAAATCGGGATGTCAATGGGACTGCCCTCAGATCCCCCGCTACAAGTGACTAACTTTTAGTGGGTAAAATACGGAAACTACCATTAAACACTGAAAGGATCTAAAAAGCTCAGGAACCGGATGGCTGGGAGCCACCAAGGCAACTCGGACTGCCAAAAAAACGACATCTTCCTCCTTCCGCGTTGGCGCTGATTGATTCTGACTGAGGCGCCAGCCAGCAGACCACAGCATCCAAGGATCCCTGTCGAAAGGCCGAAAGTCTGCACTTCGGAGACCCCAGAATCCGCAGTTGCCTTGTTGCCTTTGGATTTGCTGGTTGTTCCCAACTCCGAAAGAATCTTGACCCAGGGTAATAAACTGTCCCATTATGAATCCCCTTTTACCTGGAAAGCGCCCCTCTCGCCGGAGGCTTAAGCCAAAGGCGGCTGCCTCTGTACACGGCCTCGCCTCCAGCAGCTCTCCGAAAAAGTTGAAGCTGGCGGCTTCAAATCCCCCTCTGGGGCCCCCAAAACCCCACCTCTGGGGCCCCCAAAACGGCTCCCCAAGGGTTGTGGGGTTTTGTTCTGAGAATAAGTCATGAACCCAGCAGAACAGAAATTTCCGCAGCAGTGAGATTGAGGGACCTCTCCTTCCGGATTTTTCCAGGTTTGGTATGAGCCAGCTCAATCTGCAGTTGGCACTGCTTAGGGTTTCCGCAAAAGCCGGCGGAAGCTTTTGCCTCAGATTCCCCGCCGACGCTCGCCCCACGAGCTCAGTCCAAGTCCTTCAGCATGTCGAAAAAACTCACCGTGGCTTGGCCGGCCTGCGCTTGCGCCGGCAAAAAACCCATCAGCAACCCATCTGGACAACAAAAAACATGCACCAATCAAGTCACCTGGAATCTTCAGGAATCCCGAACTTGCCCAGAACTGGCACAAGAACTTGCCCAAAACCCACAATTCTCGACTCCCTCCATCGCGCGCCGAAGAACTGCCGGTGGCCCCCCTTTGAGCCCAACCCAACTGCCGGCCGTTTCGGGTGGCATTGGGCGCCTGAGCAGGCGCCAGCGGCGCCAGCGGCGCCAGCGGCTCCAGCGGCTCCAGCGGCTCCAGCGGCTCCAGCGGCTCCAGTGGCTGCGCTGGCTCCGGCGGCGCCGGCGCCGGCTCGGGCTTCGGCGGCGCCTGCGAGTGACTTGGCCATGGGTTGCAGAACCTCTGGCCAGCCATTTTTTGGGGTGGATGAACATCCGGTTGCCACCTATGTTGATGTTCACCAGGGGAGAGTTTTTACCCACAGCCACTTGGTCGCATGCCACGGAAATCCCCGACTATCAGCGAATGCGCTGTGCAGGGGCCTCAATACAGTCCACGATTTCTAGCCCTCCCACCAACACAATCATGGTCAGATGCACCCTGTTCGAAGACTTGTAAGGGTTCCACGTTTCTTTAGGGAGGGACCTCCCTGTGGCCCATGGCTTCGCCACGGGCAACGTTCTCCGTTCATTGGCCTCCAGCTCCGCATCCCCAGGGATGGTGTCCGGCACCGAAGCAGGAGCCGGCCCTGGCTCCGAAGTCCAGCACGTAGAAATCTTCTATGGGACGTTTTAGGAAACAGTTAAATTTGATTGGTTGCTTCACTATGCTTCACTGACGAGGTGGGTGGGTTGGTGGGTTGGCTCCTTCCTTTCTTTGCGACTTCAACCCGGCGGAAGAGACCTTGCGCATGGCTCACCTGGGTCCCACGGGCGGCCTGAGTGGCTCATCTTTGAGGGCGCCCGTGCTTTGGGCCAAGGGAAACCGGAAAACCTTGGGTCACAAGGCCTGGACTTGATTGCTGCAACGACCCCCCCAGCAAAAAGTTGTTTTTAACTTTTGGGGGAAGGTTAGTGGAAAATACCAAATTATTTCAACCAAAAAGTTAAAGTCTATAGACCCAACATGATCCAACCCAGCAGTCAAGAGGAACCCGGACCACCGCGTCCAGGTTTGAGGCTCAGCCTGGCGGGTTGGCGGGTGCCGCGGTCCGCGCGGAGGTCTCCTGGAAGTCGTGTCACATGGGAACTCGGAAAACGGCCCCTGACCCAGCTTGCAGAAAAGTAACGTGAAAATAAAACAGCCCAAGAAACTACATTGTGTCCTTTTTTCGGGCACCCCCAAAACATTGGTGGTCCCCCTTGGCTTCCTTTTTGAAACCAAAAACGGGGGACCAATTTAAAGAAAGACGCTCACGTTGATTAAAAGCCCGGTTGATTGATGAAGGGTGTCCAGCCTTTGGAGACGAGATTAGGTCCGTCAAACTTTGCGAAAACACGAGGAACCCTCTACATTGTGGTGGTTGCAAGGGAGATTGAAAAACATCAAGGACCCAAATGACCGACTCATGACATGGTGGTTGACAGCAACCCCCCCAAGAAGAAAACGGACCGAGCCCCCTCGAAATGCGTCTACCTGGAGACTCAAACGTCAAGGAATTCCTAGTCATTCTCGGCATTGACCCTGTTTTGGACGCAAACGCCCGCAAATTACCGCAAACGCCTAGAAACAGGAAACGCCCGCAATTGCCGCAAAACGCCCGCACAAAAAGACAAACGCCCGCAAAAAAGGCGCAAAACGCCTAAAAACGCCTAAAACGCCTACAACGCCTTGAGAACCAGAACGCCTAGGAAGTCCTCGGCATTGGAATCTCCACATACTTTCAGCTGCGCAGTTCCAGATTTTCGCGCGTTCGATTCACGCGCGCGCGACGCGCGGGTTTCAGTTCTCTCTCCTGGGAGTCAAACATGAGGAGGTCCAGCTGCGCCGTGAGCCCCTGCGACCTTTCTGGGGTGGGGGAGTGGGGGTGGGAGGGTGGGGGTGGAGTGGGGGTGGGGGAGTGGGGGGGAGCAAGTGTGGCCCTGCGGCTTCTGGAGAAACAACCAAAAACATGAAACAACCCAAAAAATGGAAAGACCCCAGGAAATGGACACAAACATGCCTACTCCAAAACGACAAGGCCACTTAGTCTTGGACTTTTCCGGTGCCGCCGATCCTGAAAGTGTAGGGTGGATCAAGTGGGTCCGTCTCAAGGGCCAGGGCTCTCGAGCATCACACCCTTTCGGTGACGTAAGGAGGGCTTTTGACAGGTCCAGTGGTGTTTACATATTGTTGATAAGATACCAGGAAAGCTGAGGCAAGAGCGTCACGGGGCCGGGCGATCTTGGCGTCGGCATATCGTTCCTTGATCTTGGCGTCGGCATTTCGTTCCTCGGTCTCGGAGGCGGCATATCGTCCCTTGATCTCGGCTGCGGCATATCGTCCCTTGATCTCGGCTGCGGCATATCGGTCCTCGATTTCGGCGGCGGCATATTGAGCCTTGGCCAAAAGCAGTAGCTAACGGCGAACATTATTTTGGCAGTCAACAGGCGACCACCCAGAAAACCGTCTGGAGGAGCCCCAAGTTTACACAGTTTGACCGTTGACTATGCCGGCCTCACAACTGCATAAGCCCCGGGCTGCGGCGGCGTGGCTTGCGGCAGCAAGGGCGTGGCGACAGTGCTCGACGGCACGTGCGGCGTGAAGAAGTCGTCACAGCTCTGTTCCAACTTCTCCGCTGCCGACTCCATGTCGGGCTGTTCGTCTTTCCTCTTGGGCGACGCGGCCCTGTCTCCTTCTGCGCCTGGCCGCGGGCATTGTGGCCGCCCTGCCCTGCAAGATTGTGATGTTTCACTGCGCGCATGCAACAGCGTCTGGGAGTTTCTCAACATAGGGGACCCTTTCTGGATGCGTTAGGAAAACCGAAAGAAGCCCCCTGGAGGAAGTGCCCAAATTTGAAAAACACCCATGTCTGAGTCACAATCAAAACCAGGTACTAAAGTGGTCTACCCAGAACCACGTAAAGAATTAAGAAGGCGGCCGCAGCTTATGGTTGGGATTGTCCCTTGCTCACTCACCTTCATCCTACCTGGCCCCATTATTTTACCATGATCAAAGTCACCCCCTTAAATGGTAGGTAAAAGGGAAACAACTGATTCCATTTTCTGACTTACCCCACAGAAACCATGACAATAGAATCACCCCTGTCTACCCGCGTTTTCAGCAAGGGTGTGGCTCAACATTTAAGAGCCAGGGTTAAACAGGTGGTGGTCTTTGTTTCCATTTACCTACTGGCGATCTTTTTTATACTTTGAGCTGTAGCCATGTAGGTTTCTCCCCGTCTCCGCCTCGACCTCGCCGCCCCCTTCCGCGGCCCCGACGGCCGGGGCCGGCGGCGCCGGCATCGGCCGCGCCGTCCGCCGTGACGTCCGCCGAAGGGCCGCCCGGGCCGCGGCCGCGGCCGCGGCCACGGCCACGGCCGGAAAAAGGAAAAACACCGGCCGACCGCAGGCGACCGAAACTGGAAAAATAGATGTGGATGGGTTTTATTCTGGCAAATGGATGGCATACAACCCAACTACAACCAATGGAACCCTTCTGTTTCCAACAGGACGACCCGACCCTGGCTACCGACGATCAACTTGCGACAAATCCACGGCCTGCCGGTAGTTCCACGGCGCCATCATCCGGCAGCCTGCATCGCAAAGTGAGTCACAATCAAACCCGGTACTGAAATGGTCTACCCAGAACCATGTAAGGAGTTGAGAAGGCGGCCGCAGCTATTTATGGTTGGGATTGTCCCTTACCAACCTTCATCTACCCGGGTTTTGATTGTGGCGCAAGTGGGCACGCACAAAGGCCGGGTTTGGCAGCTGAGTGGCGGGCGCAAAGGGCCGCCCAGTCACCACTCTCTCCTCCGGGCGATTGCCAAGCCCATGCCCAAGACTGCAGGCTGGAAGTTCACAAACCCGGGGCCCCTGTTTTTTTTGGGCTCTGGCTCTATCAGCTTTTCCCCCCGACTTAAAATGGCGTGTTGGAATTCGGGCCCATAGTTTCTCGCGCATTTCCCCGCGAGATGGTCTCCGTTGAGCGGACCCCCAAAATGGGTTGGTTTCCGCTTGGCTCGGGTCTCCTCAAAGAAAAAACAGGCACCGGTGGGATCCTCTGGGATCCTTCCTTTTTCCTCCGTCCGCGCGAGACCGGACCGAGACTCTGCGTGCGCGGACGGGCTTGGGCCTCAAGACCTGGGACGGTTGCTGGAAACAGCTGGAGGCAGGGCGGAAATCGGAACAGTGGGGAGGGAACCGGAAAATCCAAAGAAAGGCGTATCCCCCAGATCCTCGGAACTGCCCCATTTTGTGCAGCGATTGGCTCTCTGACCCGACAATTCTGGCGCCCTGCAAAATGAAACGGAAAACTAACTGGCAAAGCTTCTGGGGGGAGATTAGCTTGCTTCACTCTTCCAGGGAGAGTTCGGGTGGCAATACCTGCTAGGCAACTCTGCCCCAGGGAGAACGCAAGCTTGCGGGCCTAAATCTATCAACGCGGCGCAGCCTAGCAACGTGGCAAGTAACGAGAATCAGTTGACAATCAAGTTGACCACGATGGTCAGTATCACATGACCAAAACTTAGGGACCCCTTGTTTAAGCAAGACGTCAAGGGGCCCAAGCATTTCCCAGCCACTATTCACTAGTCCAAGAAATCTCGAGAACGAGATTTCAAAGAAAAACAAACACCACCTCCTTGCGGGGCAATCCGCGCAAATTTCCAGAAGGAAAAATCCATCGACCTCGATTTTTGTTTTGGCACGGGTTGGGCTGTGTCAAGAAAAACGGGGGGGGGGGGGGGTTCGGCCCAAAACCTCCAGGGAGCCAGCCGCGCGTCTTCGGCCACCCACTGAAGTCCAAGGCCTCAAAAAAAAATGGCGAGCGCGCCTGTGGATTCCAAGAGCAGTCCCCTTGCCACAAGAACGGCATGATACCAACATGCCGGAAACGTTGCTTGTGCAAAAAAAAGTCTGGGTGCCCAACAGAAGATTTTCAAGAGAAGATCAAGAATACAGAAAGGGCGCATGGGGGAGGGTACCATTGCCCCCTAGTGAGTGCCAGTTGCTTTGGTAGAGTTCTGTCCGGTTTTGGTGGTTTGGAACTTAGTGACTCCCCCATGCCCCGAACCCCAATTTACAGCTGAGGCTGCACAGAACATTCGACCCGTCGCTGCCTGACCGTTCCGATCCATCCCCGCTCTGGGTGTATTGATGTGCTTTGATTTCCCCTTCTGCGTGTTTCTCGCAACAGGGAAGTCCTTCCTGGATGGTTTCGAAGGAATCCTCAAGGACAGCAAGCACTCAGAGGGCGCTAGCTTTTGAGCATCGACATCCCTGAGTTTGAAAAGTGGTGACTCGGGGCCTGTTTCTCAACCCCCGACCTCGTTTCTTTGGGCAACGACCTGGCTTCAACCCTAAACTAGACCCTAGCCTCAGACCTTCGACCTTAAACCAAACCCTAGACCCTAGACCCTAGACGCTTAGACCTACCCCCACCTAAGACCCAAGACCCAGCAACAAAGCTGCTGCAGAGTAAACTGGAGGTACTCAATTCGGCCTCACTGAGATCACGGCTGCCCAAGCGCATGCGGCAAACACAGCTTGGAACCTCAAGTTGCATGCGGCACGCACCGCGGATTTTTGAACGGGGGAGCTGTATGGATCCCCTCGAAACATCACCCGCCCAAAAGGACGCTCGCCTGAAATTGACCCTAAAGGTGATGCTTAAAACCACCAAAAAGTGAAATATAGGGGCCCGGTATTTGAATCGCAACAAGCTCCCGGTGAAATGAATGGAGTCACCTCCTACTCGTTGCGGATGTTTTTGTTGGAGATCCCAACCCAACCCTACCATCCCTCATGGAGCAAGGGCGCGCGTGAACCAAAATCGCTCGCTCCCCCGAAACCTATCCAAGCTCCATGGCCTGATGAAATCAACCAAGTTGATCTCAGCATAGCCTTCCATGTAACCCCCCTGCTACTGTTGGTTGATTTCATGGCCGTCATAGCCCATGTAACCCGTGGTCACTGTCGGTCAGCAGCCATGGCCTTCCGTTGCACCCACCCACCTTCCTTCCCGCCCCGGCTCAGAAACTTTGCTCAGGGCCCCCGGGCATCGAAGCGGAGCAGCCGGCCCCCAGCCTGCGGTTTCTCCGCCGGAGCGATAGCTTTGGGAGCCACCCCAAAGGAACGTGACCCCAGTGGGTTAGGGCCTGAATTTCAGACAAAGGGCTAGGTCCTCCAGTAGAAACGTCAGAATAAGTTGGTACCAACTGTTTTCCTGTCGTCTATGTTAGTAGGCTCCCCCAACAAAGGGCACAAGGGCACTACTGGGGGACCTAGTTTTTGTTCGGCCGGTGTTTGTAAGGGGCCACATGCTTGCCCCTTACGAGGGAAATTTTGAGAGAATGCCTGCTTTTACACATGGGTGAAATTGGACGGCGGACTTTTCTTTGTCCCCGCTGGTATCTCAAGGGACCATGAAACCTCCATGATGGATTCGAACCGTCTCTTTTCGCCCTAGAAACTCATTCCCCCAAACCCAGCACAAAAGGCAGCGCAGCACGCAAATGGACAACAACATATTACAACAACCTTGGGTTGTTTGGATTGCCAAACTTGGGACCGTGTCATGCGGAGCCATTTTCTTGGCGGTTGTCTTTGGACCTCGGCAAAGGATGGCTCGCCGGGTTTGGCCTGCACGACCTGGTTTTCATGCCTTTCCGGAAACAAATCTGTTGCCGCTAGCACAAGTCATCCTGATCACACTGTCATCACCATCTCGCCCAGGATGTTGAGAATGGAAGCTAATATCGCCGGGTCCATCTGTTGCAGGTACCCTTCCCCCAGCAAGGTCTAAGTTTCTTGTGCCAAGCTATGCGTGAAGGCTCAGAAACTTTGTCTGGCCAGCCAAAGCTTTGGGCTTCACGGCGCCACTTCACTCGTCATCGTGCCACTTCCAGGTGTCATGAAGGGTCTCATTCATCTTGCCATTCGCACTCGTGCCGTCATAGTCCCAGGAGAGCTTTGTGGGAGACAGCAAGGACAGGTTCAGGAAGCTGCCGATGCTATGCTGCTCGGGCTTCAGCCTGAAATTGTGTGAGCTCTTGAAAGTGGGAGACATGCGTCCCCAACATTTGGGCACGCCACCAATAGGGTTTCCCATTTTTGAGACATACTGTGGATGGAAGAAGTCCTGCACCACTTGCAAATCATGGTTGACACCCTCACGTTTTTCGGTATTTACGTTGGGGAATCGAACATCATTCCAGGGTTGCTCGGGTGGTGCCTAAGAGGATGTCGCAACCATCCACAGTATGCTTTCTGAAAACTACTAGGGTTGTGGAAAAAGTTTTAAAAAAAGGGAAACAACTCTTGGGACCCCGCACTCTCCGGACGAGCGGCCCCCGAAACTCGATCAGGGTGTCATAGTAGGCCTTTTGGACCAGGATGAAGGCTGGAGCCAGCCTCGGACAAGAAACAAACCGGATCGTTGTTTTTTTTTGGGCTCCGGTGTGGAAGCTTTGCAGGTTGGTGTGGGTGTTGGGTAAGCCACGCCTAACCCCACAGTAGGCCACGCGTCCCTTGCCTGAGGCCTAACCCTACACTGCACACGCACGCACGCGCACACACACACACACACACAAAGACACACACAAAGACACACACAAAGACACACACACACACACACACAAAGACACACACAAAGACACACACACACCCTAAAATGTCTGAAATCGTCTTGGAGACCGCGGTGGCATTTTCGCTCTGCTGTACGGCCGGGGCGCAAGAACCCGCCCAGCACCACGAAGTTCACCTGCCGTGGGGTGAGGTCCTTCCGCTGCAGGAACTTGCTCCTTCCTTGGGCCAAGTCTACGAAAAAAAGGAGCGGAGGAGACCCCCAAAAGGTGCCAGTGTAGGCCTACCCCGCCCCCCACCACAAAATGACAACAATGATAAAATAAATCTTTTAAACAAACATGCTTTCCTGGTTGCTTGAAGTTTTATAGTTTCTTTGACGCGTGTTGGCACTTTTGGACACGTGTTTGAGGCCTCGCGATTGAGACACCTGCTACGTCGTTCATTCGTCAATGGGAGAAGCTACTCTCCCGCAGACCAAAATGGAACCCAACAAAAACCATCCGTTTAGACGAAGCACCGTTGGCGGTGGCCCCTTTTCGCGCACAGGGGAGTGCCCGTAATAAATATGCGCGAGCGATTCTCTTGGCTGTGCGTGGTCAAGCACCTCATACGCCATCTTGCCCTTCCCAAAAGCCCAAAAGCAATGGGAACTGCAGATTTTGTGACCTCTCTGATAAACAGCCCCCCGATCTGGGTGAGTTCGTTTATCCTCTCTTGGCATTTGCAGGATCAAGAAACCTCTGGGTGAATAATACGTAGGGAACACATCCTTCTTGGCGGAAATAAAATTGCTCTCGCAGCATCCCCTCAATGAAAGGATAAACCCGCGTGGACGGTGACCAACTCTCCGAATGCGAACCGCGGACCTCGCCGGGGCGTTTCCTTTGGGTGCGGATTTATTTTGGGATTTGTTTTGTCATTCCTTTTTTTAATCTTTAAAATTCCCCCCCCCCCAAAGAAAAAATCCTCCGTTTCCTTTTCCTCGCCGAGGGCGCGGACGGCCAAGAGCAGCATGCCGATGGTGGAGGTCTCCAGGACCCCCACGATGGCGAACTTCTCCGCGAGGCTGTAGCCCAACTGCTGCGGCTGTCTTTCCTTCTGACTCGGGGTGCCGTCATCATCCTAGGGCAAGGGCTTTTGGGGCAAGGGCTCTTGGAAAGCCCTGAACCCCAGAAACGGGGAAAGGGGGGGGGGGAGAATTTCACGGTGTTAAAGAAACGCTCGTGGATTCAAACATCCCCAGTTGCAAGTGGTGGCTTTCTGGGAATGCCTGGAAAGAATGGAAAAGCGACTAGCAGAAACAGCCGAACCTGGCCACTCGGACACATGGCCGTGTCTGAAAATTGGATGTGAATTAAAAGAGGCACACATAAATATGTAGATGTCACCAAAGGGTCCATTTCCGCTCCAAGAAGAAAAAAAAAGAGGGTGACCAAGGCGAGGCTCCTTGAAAAGCAGTTTCGGATCCGGGAGAAGGGTCCACTATTTTGGCCCCAGATACTCCTCTGGACGCTCATTGAAAGGCCTAGAATCTGCTAGAAATGACGGCTTGCTGAGCTCCGCATTCATCTGCAGAAGAGTGAATGAAAAGCAACATGAGAAGATCTTCCCTTGGAAATGCTTGTTGATGGCTGACCTTTTGCAGGAAACACCACCATGTGGACAGGACAAAATGAGGCCCCGACACATTTAGGGACCCCCTAAAATTCAAGAGGACACCAACCGGGTGGAAGAAATGGATTGTGGACAAAAGCGAGCAGCCCAATCATCGATCCAGGGATGGACTCTGCCCATGGCGTCATCGCGCTTGAGCCAAGCGCCTCTGCCGGAATCCGACCCTGTGGATGGACGATATCCTCCAGTTGATAGGAGGGTTATCGGGGGCTCATCCATGCCAATTGGTGCAGATTGTTGTTGTTGTGTTCCCTTTTTTTCTCGATTTACCCGCTTTCGGTTTCGCTTTGCTGTAGCAATAGAGGCTCAGGCTGATTTGAGGTCTCAACCGGCCTGCGATGCCAAGCTCAGGTGGTGGATGGTCGCCAGGGGTGAGGAGCCAAAGCAAAACAAAGCAATGAAGCAAGGAAAAAGCATGAACGGTTGTGTAAGGGGAGGTCATGGGAACCATCAACTTGAAACTAGTTGAAGTGTAAACTGCTGTTTGTGGACAAAACCCCGCACCAGTTGCTTGTTTCTCCCATGAGCCGAATCGGAGTTCAATCCCAAGCTGTGCGTTTTGTGGGGTTTTCTCTCCATCGGTAACTGTGCTACAATGGTAACTGACCACAGCCGCTTGTGAGGTGCCAACCTTTTTCTTCAAGTTTAGGGACTGGGTCCCGCACGGCAGCTTCCATGTGCCTGTGGGAAACCAACGGTACCGTTTTGGGGGCTAACCTAGTTGAGTGGGTACGGACGGGCTTTTAACTCATGGCCAAATGCTTGAGGGAAAAGAGGAGTCTCTGGCCTGGAGCCTGTTAGGCCTCCACCACTTTCAAGGTTTTTCATTAAAATCTTTCGCCTGAGGATTAGTGTTCCGCACATGGCGCGTGGCTTTTGGCGAAAAGCCGCGGCCCTGTGAATTTGTGGCAGCGCTTGGTCTCGTCTCTCGGAGGCCTCGAGGATCTGCTCCCGCATCGAGACCGCGGAAGGCGAAGCCACGTAGCCGCTGGGAAAGGAGGCGTGGGCGTGGGCGTGAGAGGCGCGGGGGAAGGGGGTTCCGTTTAGGGCGGAATTCAGGTCTTATGGTTCCGGTTAGGGTGGATTTAGGATTTGGGGTAAATGTAGGGTGGATTTAGTTTTAGGGCTGCCTTGGGTTGGTTCGGGGTTGGTTTGGGGGGCAAACTAAATGCCGTGGACAAAACATCGGGAAACACAAACAAAGAAGCAAGCAAGCAAGAACTAACCACCCAGCCAGCCAGCCGGCCACCCAACCAACCAACCGAGTTGACTGCACACAATTGAATTGACTAACTGGTGAACTAACTATCTCCTCCCTAACTAACGCAACAGACGGTTGACTAGCTACCTAACTACCTTGCAGACTGACTGACTCGCTCACTCCCTCCTCCCTCCCTCAGTCAATCTCTCGCTCTTCTACACTCTCTCGCTCTCTCACTTTCTCACGCGCCCACTCGCCCGCTCTCTCACTCGGTCACTTTCGCGCTCGGTCACTCTCTCACTCTTCCCTCAGTCACTCTCTCACTCTCTGACTGGCTGGCTCACTGACTGGCTGACACTCACTGACTCACCTCCAAAAATGCATGGGAAAAATCATATGATCGGAAACCGAGCCTCCTCAAACGGGCTCAGACTAGGTACCAATTGAGGCCTAAGACATCTCGAATGGGCGTGTGGGGACTTTAAAACCAAGTCATCATCAACAGAGTTACCCTTCCTTCCGCCAACATAGCACCTCCGAGTACCTGGAACCTCTAGGTGTCATGTTGGGACGGAATGTAAGTCATCACAAAAGACTGCTGCGCACATGAGGCCCATTCTTACTTTCGGGTGCATGCCTTCTGTTTCACGGACTTGCCTTCACTGGGCTGCCCTCATATTTTTTGCTAAAGGTGACTAACTTTTAGCGGGTGAAATGGAAATCCAACCACTAAGCACTAAAAAGCTTAAAGGCTAAGGGGAGGCTGGGAGCCACCAAGTGCAGAACCGTCCGAAGAAGGCCTCCCTTCAGGCTATCAAGGAAGCAAGTTGACTCCGACTGGGCGGCCAGCAGGGAGCTTGAAGCCTCCTGGCGCGCAGAACCGTCCCTTTTGGCAAAAAACAAAAACCAAAACGAGAGGCTGTGAACTGGGGTGCGTCTCTTTTCTTGAGGGTATCTGGTTTTGGTGGTTTTGAAGGGACGCCCATGATTTGGCAGACACACCCAAATGGGGGAGGGGATAGTTTGAAAGCGAACCCAAAGGGAACAAACTACATTAAGGGTCCCTATGTTAAGAAACACCCGCTCTGGGTGCTCCCGAAAATCTCCCCAAGATTCTGGGCCTGTTCCCTTTTTCAGGAGACGCCCTAGAGCCTGTTAAGTTTTGTCTACCCTTGCATAGGGTCTTGGTTTTCCTGAAAACCACTCCCCCAGAACCAGTCCTGAAAACCCCCCGGCCCCAGAACCAGTCCTGAAAACCATCCCCGCAGAACCAGTCCCGAAAACCCCCCCCCCCACAACCAGTCCTGAAAACCACGCCCCCAGAACCAGTCCCGAAAACCCCCCCCCCCCAGAACCAGTCCTGAAACCACCTGGCGTTTGGTTTTAGAAACATCTCAGCACCGCCGCGTTTTCTCCCCGACCTGGCGGATGGGCCGCAGGCGCAGCACCAGGTCGCAACTCCCCGCGGGCTCCAGGGCCAGCGCTGCCTCGGATGGACGCGTTCGCTTCGGGCCGTCGAAGGGCTCCAAACCGCCGGGTCCTCAAAAACGCTTTCGCCTTCCGGGCGGTTTTCAGCTTGCCCTTGCTAGAAACCCAACACACCTCTATGGGGTTGATTCCAACCATTCTTTTCAACCATGGTTCCTTTCAAAGACCTGTTGTTTTGGAAATTCTGATGACTTTCTCTGGAAAGAAGGATCCCACGCACCAACAACAGCTTTCCATACCATGACAAAATTTGCGATTGAAATCTTGTCGAGGAAGGGGTTCCCCCCTTGGCTGGTGGTTGGCCGTTTCGTCTGCAAAACGAAACTGTTTGAGGTGGGACCCGTTCTTCGGGTTAGGAAAACCGAAAGGTGTTGGATGCAAAACTGACCCACCTTTGGGGTGCCATGGACCGAGATGCGGGAGTAGTCGCCTGGATGTTTTATATTTTTTTCCAGGGGCTCAGCCACAATGTATCTGAACGTGTGCGCCTTTGGCTTGTGGTTAGGTACTTCCCTTCAACATGGGTTAAGATCCCAAAAATCGAGACTCCTCGGAAAATCCTGGTGATTTCTGGTTCCACATTCAATTTGCAGAGCAAGGCTTGGATTGGTGGGTAGTTGAACTTCTCGTTCTTGTCTATGGGAACTCCAAACCACCAAACAAATCTTGGCCAAGCATCTCTCAAGGGCCCTGGCTCATTCCTGAGAAAACCCGTCCGGCCCCCCATCCGGACTACGCTTTCCAGCCCCCATTAGGAGGGATTGGCCCAGGCCCCATCCGGGTGAATGAGCCTTGAAATCAGACATGGACGCCCCAAGAAAGGTACCTTGCTGTGTGACGTTACACGTTACACACCACAACCCTTACGAGGTCGTCGGAAGCCTTCATGCGTTTTGCTGGAGTCCTGTCACAAGATTTCCCTGGTCAACTATGTTCAAACCACTGTTATTGAAACAAACTCTTTTTCGTCTCCCTTTTCAGGGGTGTGGTTGAGTCATTCGCATACCTCTTCCGAAGCATTCTGCCCAAAGCCATGCGAAGAATGAAAAGGATGGCCGGCCTATGTCTGCTTGGCACTGCTCCTGCTACACTTTGGGCTTCAGGCCAAAGGGACGGTAGAGGAAGGTGTTTGCAAGAACATGGAACAGGTTTAAGAACAAACACATTATTGGAATGTCAAACGTTTCTTGAGTAAGCGGACCATGGGGGGAGATGAAATAGATCCCTTGCGCATACTATGTTTGATCACCATCCACCGGCCCTAGGCTGTGTCTCCTTTCATGTGCCCTCCCTCCAATCTTGGAGTCGTACGCTCGGAGGGTTTCGGAAAGACTAGCTTCCTTTGGGGCTTCCCCAAAACTTCCACTTCCATTGTTCAAAGGAAGACGGTTCAAAAAGTTGTCAGGGCCTTTTTTCCCCATCCCAGACAAGTCAAATATTACCCTCTGACTCTAGTCGTTTTCAGGGAAACCCCAAATGGTGTCTCTTTACATGGCCTCCCTCCCCAAAAAACAACCTTTTTGTTTCCCTTGACAAAGCAACCCAAGAGAGTTCCCTCAAAACCAAAACACCAACCAAATGTTGAGACTCCTTGAGAGAAGGTGTCTCCCACACAGTGAGGCGAGCACTTGGAGCAAGTGGTGTACCGCCTCTCCAAACGGCCTCGGAGCTATGGCCTTGGGGCCATTGCAAGGTTAGGGGTTGGGGAGGGTTGAGAGTTAGGGGAGCTTGCTTGCTGGTTCTCAGGGGTCATTCCCTGAACCATCCCAATGCTTTCGGGGAGCCGGGAATCAAGGTTCAAGGTTCTCAGTGTCCGTGCTTGTTGGAAGGTGGCATCAGGGCTACGACTCGAAGCACCTCTTCCCTTTTTTTTCCCAAGGGTCCTTTCGTAGGCAAAAGAAGCCCCGGAAGGAAAACCAAGTGGATCCTCAAAAAGCTTGGGGCCTCAGGGATCCGGATGCATGAAAAACACCGATCGAACATGGCAACTTGTCTATGTGGTGGCAACTCCAACTTTATGTTGGTGTTGAAAAAGCCACATGTTTCAAAAAGCCACACGTTTCACATGGAAAGGCAAAATGCATTTCTTTGAAGGAGCCCTGCTCAATCTTGGATCTAAACCCTTCCAACGGGGATGCCTAGCAATCTCAAAATCTTGGGACCTCAAGGGCCAATGGAGATCCATCGCCCTCCAATCTAAGCGCCGGGCGCTGTCAGCTGTGACGTCTGCAACGACTCAGTCGTGAGACAAACCGACTCGGCGAAACCCCCTTTACAAGCCCAAGCAACTGTTCACGCCTTCAAATGGACAAGAGAGTAACAAACCCCAAGCACACAACTCTGCAACCAGCGAACCGAGGAACCTGCTCAGCTTCTGCCGATAAAAATATGGAGCCCAAGGGACCCGAAATTACAGCCGTGTTTCGGGATCACCGTGCTTTTTTTTTTTGGGGGGGGGGGTCCATGCCATGGGAACCCTCCAAAGCAGCCGGCAAGTGTGATGATGTTCAACTAGGTCCTCCAGTAAAGAGGTTAGAATAAGGGCACCAACTTTTTTTCTGTAGTCTATTTTAGTGGGGAAACCCTCCCCCCAAAAAGGGTGAAAGGGCACTACTGGGGGACCTAGCCAATATGGCTCTGTCTTGTGACGCCCTTTGATGGTTTTGCAAGGAAACCAAAAGGACAACCACCATATGGGCGGTCCCTAAAAAGGACACACCCACATGGCCATGGGTCAAAATCCCGTACCCCCGGTGAACATCCCAATCCCCACTAATATAGGCTCTAAAATGGGTGGTGCACCGAAAACCCCCAAAATGGGATCCCATTGGTTTTGGCAACCACTGCCATAGATGTTCGGCAGCCCCCGACAAGCTCGAGCTGAAACTGCATCAGCCCTGTCCTGGAATTGGCCCGGACGAAGTCGCCCCTCCGATGCCACGTGCAACCTCGCAATCGGCCAGTCTCGCTCTAGGGGTACCTTCTCCCCATTCTTAACCCAGGGATCCGGATCTTTCAGGAAACCATCAAAAATCCAGGGGAAACAGCAGGTTTTTGAAAAGAACGATGGTTGAAAAAGAATGGGGGATCAACCCCTAAAGAATTGGGCGTCAGACACCACGCAGGGCACTGCAAGCCAAGGCCAATGAAATCAATGGTGTCACCACATCCTCCCCCCCATCCCCCCCCCACCCCCCAAACAAAAGATGTGAAAATCCTGCGGCTTCGCACAAGAACACAAGATGTCGCACAAGAACACAAGATGTCGCAGAATGGGCGCAAATCCTATTGCTAACTAATACCAGCCGCAAGCAATAACAGGGACCCATGTGCCGGCAATATGGAGGGCCTCCCTTCGCACTAGGCCAAGTCTCCGGCTTGTGACACCCTGTGGATGGTTGCGAAATCCGTTCGCACCACGAAAGGAAACCATGGTTGAAAAAAATCGTTTGTTGGTATTTAGGTTGGAGAATCATCGGAAACCAGGGTTTCTGAACGCCGATGTGCTGTAAATACCGTGAATTCTGAACAAAACATGAAAAAAACAACACGTGCACAGAAGACCGCTTGACCACGTGCACCGAAGACCGCCTCACCACGTGCACAGACTTCCTTCTGAACGGTGGTGCCTAAGAGGATTTCGCAACCATCCACAGTATGTCCGTTGCCACTTCGACGTTTCAGGGCCATGGCCAACGGTCGACTCGGGCTCCCCGCATCTCCTCCACGCGCGCCCGGCGGAAGGTCTCATAGGCACCCGCCAGGGTAGGATCTGTCGGGTTTGGGCTGGGCGGCTCGGGTCGGGCGAGAAGGCCGGCGAAAGGCAAAGCGGGGCGATTCGATCATGTATAAAAGTCAAGGGTAGCCGAACAGAATGGTGGGGCCGCCGTGCTGTTCGAATTGAAGCCGACCTTCAAACCGTTGCCCGCAGAAAACAAACAAACAAACAAGAAAGACCATCGAAAGAACAAACAAACAAACAAACAAACCAACCAACCAACCAGCCAGCCAACCAACCAACCAATCAACAAACAACCAACCAACAAACAACCAACCAACCAACAAACAAACAAACAAACCACCAACCCTAACAAGCCAAACAAAACAAATCAAACCAAACCAAAAACCAAACAAACAACCAAGCAAATACACAAGGAAACAAGCAAACAAACAAACAAACAAACAAGCAATTAAACAAACAAACAAACGACCGACCGACCGACCGACCGACCAACCGACCAACCAACCAACCAAACAAACAAACAAACAAACAAACACACATTACAAATTAAATCCAACCTTGTTCAATGATAATGTCGAACTGAGGATCCATGTTGTCTGCCTCCATCCTTTGGAAGAAATCTCAAGTATAAGGTGCCACCGAACGTTTGCCCGGCATCTGGCTTTTCGGATTAGCCAAAGCTCATGACCCTGATTCACCATCTGGGGACACTTCACTGGCCCCCTCTTGCTTGACTCTTGGAAACACCTGCAAATAGTTAGCTGGGCTGCCCATGTTCTGATCCCCCGCTAAAAGTGAATAACTTTTAGTGGGTTAAATGGAAACTCACTAAACACTAAAAAGCAAAAAGGCTAAGGGGATTGCTGGGAGCCACCAAGTTAGGTAAATGGCTCCTGCATGTCTGGAAAACAAACTGTTCGGCTCCGAAAATAGCAAATGATTTGGGACTCGGATTTCACAGGGAAGAACTCAACTCCTCCCAACTGACAAACCAGCATCCCCCAAGCCCCCCCCTCAACCCCCCAAGCCCCTCCAAACCAACCCTCAAGCCCCTCCAAACCAACCTCCAAGCAACTCCAAACCAACCCTCAGCCCCTCCAAACCAACCCCCCCAACCCAATCAACTCCCCCCCCTTTTCGCGCCTGGATCCAAAGCCCAGCGAGGCTCCTGCAGCAGGAGGAAGCTGTGCACCTCGCGCTTCCAAAAGGGGCAGGGGCTAGGTAGTGGGGGGCAAGGTCCAAGCTATTCCCAACTGGCCTTGGGTCAGAGCCTAGCTGAGATCGGAGGGGGCATCTGGTTGGAACGTGTTCCGCCTGCTTCGTGGTCTTCCGGTCATGAATTTCTTGCCGCACAAATTGAAACATGGACCGCGGCCCCCGGCAAATGAGGTACACCTCGTTGCTTCCAAGAACCAAACCGAAAAGAGAGGTCTAAGCCACTCGGCTTTACAAGACTTGCTTCTACCTACCAAAATGAGGCACCCTCATAACCCTGAGTTGCTTCGGCAAATGTAGACTACCCAACCCGAAACAACAACAAAAAAAACGACCCCCACAGGTCATCCTGCCAGGGCACGGCTGCCAGGATCAGATCGCCAGAGATGCCCTGCCCGGGTCCAGGCCACTCAACTGACGCACCGAGGAACCCATTTCAGGACTTGGGGGGTCAAAAAGAGTGGATTTGGAACCCCCAAAGTGGGTTCAAAAAAAAAACAAATATTATTTCGATATGAAGAAATGGTTCCCCTTCACTTCCCAAAGGGCACCCTCAAAAAAGGGTACTTCCCATTTCGACCTTCGCCAGCACGCTTTAGGAGTCTGGTAGCGCGCATTCCGGTCAACTCTAGAGAAGCCGACGCCCACATGCTACGGCATCGCGCATTGCAGCGGTGCCATAAGAGCACTTCCCAACCATTCTGACTCTAGCGATGCTTCTTTTCAATGAATTGTCAAGAACAAGTCAAGAACCATCTTCAGGAAGATGTCAAGGCTGAGCCAGACGCACACCCAGAAGTCAGATCGGTCACCCAATGCAGAGAATTCTGGTGGCTTGCCTAAAGAACGATAAGCACGGGGGGATGGTTGCCATTCTTCTGATCCCCGCTATACGCATCCACGGCGAAAACCATCATTACCCCCCCCCCCCCAAGTGCATCTCCGGATTTCAAGTTGGCAACCTGCCAGTTGAAACGAGCCGCACCCAGGAATCACCTGTGAGGCAGGTAGTGCTTTGAAGTACGTCACACATATGTGTATATATATATATATATACATATTTATATACGTATACATTTGCAACTAGAATATAAACAGGTAGGCCCTGGCAAGGTGTCCATATATATATGCATATATATATAATATATATATGTATACAATATGTGTGTTTCATTGTGATCAGATTCTCCCTCGCGACTCTGCCGTCCATGGCGCACCCAAATCCACCGAGTCGTCTCCCGCCTCCGGCGGACCTTCCTGCCACGGCCCCGCGAAGGCGAAGGTGTCGGCCAGAGTCGCGCAGGGCGCGTTGCCTGTCACGACCGGAGATCCATCGGCACAACGGTGGAAGCTTCTTTTGTGGTGGAAGTACCACCGCTTCTTCATACTTCTTGGCTTCCGTGGTTTCCAACCCACTTTATAAGGGGTATATACCCCTTTTGGGGAGAGGAGTGTGAACATCAGCAGGCCTTTTGGGATCATTTGTCCAACCGACCGGAGATCCGAGATCCGTCGCAACAACGGTAGAAGTTTGGCCCAAAGCGCAACGAAAGGGCTCAAGGGAAATGTTCCAGCCTTGTCGGGCACTGTTTTGGGGCTCGATTCAGGTATTCTAAGTAATCTTGCCGTAATCATAACTAAATCCTACCTTATCTTTAAAATTACTTCTAATTCTTCTGAATCCCTCCGCCAATCAATCTAATGCAACTCAGCCCCCGCCGTCGAAACGGTGAAGCTCATTCTCCTCGGAGTACTTCCTTTCTTGCCTCAGGGGGCAATGATCCGACGCAAGAACCACCTGCGCGGTCAAAGCTGCCTCTGGGAATTCTTCCGGAATGAACGCTGGAACGGTCCCCACCGACTTAGATCCGCAAAGAGTTACCTTTTCCGTGCCCAAAGGCTCCCAATGTATTTAGGGCCCTCAAACAACCAGGTTTTGAGACCCCCAAACACCGATTCCCGGGGTATTGAAAGCCGAAGCCAGGAGCCTCTGGGTGGACAAAAGGGGGAAAATGGCGCAAACCCGAAAAACAACAGACCCCAAGGGTTGGCTAAGTCAAGCCATGCGCCCCTTGTGACACCCTATGTCCTAACCGACGGCCGTGGCACGGTGCGTCAGTCCAGAGACTCGGCCTGTGAAAGGTGTCGTGGCCAACGCAGAACTCCAGGGCATTGCTGCCTGGCGAAGGACGTCTCGTATTTCGGCTTGACATGGGGTGGTCTCTCCGTTCAAGGGAGTAACCCCCCGCTGGGAAAACAAGGCGAAACCGAAGGGAGCCGCAGAAAAAAACCGAAGCCAAAGAGCCCCCGGCGCCACAATCCACGAATCGGTGCACACACCGTGGATGGACGAAATCCGTTCGCACCACTTGGAAACCATGGTTGAAACCACAACGTTTGTTGGTATTTACGTTGGGGAATCGAAAATCATTCCAGGGCTTCTGAACGGTGGCGCCTAAGAGGACTTCGCAACCATCCACAGTAGGGAGCCTTGTGGTGTGGTGGGTGGTGGGGGGTGGTGGGGGGTGGTGGGGGGTGGTGGGGGGTGGTGGGGGGTGGTGGGGGGTGGTGGGGTGGTGGGGTGGTGGGGTGGTGGGGTGGTGGGGTGGTGGGGTGGTGGGGTGGTGGGGTGGTGGGGTGGTGGGGAGGTAGACAGCGTGCACCTCTCATGTCAGGCCAATAGGATCCGGGGAAGCCGAAGCGAGTCTCACTCAGCCAGGTCTTTGCCAAGCCCTCCTTGAGGGTGATTTGGGGGTGGCACGGTTCCGAGATAGGGGAACCGATGCGCAAAACACCGACGCGTTTCTCCTGAAAATCCCCAAGTCACCTCACATGAGCAGGGACATGACCCCAGCTCCTCAAGAGCAAGCTTGCCTTGGTAGTACTGCAGGATGGACTCCCGCGGATCACCGAAGCTCCACAATCTGCGCAACTTCGAACCAATCGCAGCTTCACCACTTTTGAGACGAGCCATTTACGCACCATATGGGTGTGGGTCAAAAATACCCAGCATGAAAGCCTGGTAACTTCAAACAACAACTAAACCTGAGGTCCCCTGGTCGTTTAATTTTGACCCATAATTACCTATATTACCCTCCCCGATTCATCAAGGGCCGCAAGGGCTCGGTTCAGCTGGACCTAAGTTGTTTTACTGAGTCCCTTTCCCTTCAACGGCCACCAGTTCTGGAGCCACCAGCATGGTCGTTGAGGCTGAGGGAAAACCTCCCCACTTACATGTGTTAAGCTGCTCATCCCACAAACCAACGAGCAAAACCTAGGACAAAACGGCCCGAAGCTTGGTCGCCAGGTTGAAAAAACACAACGATGGCCCCAAAGCTCCTCTGAAGGACCCCCCAAACCCATCTCTCCACCCAGTTCTTGTGCTGCTTCCTACACTTCCAGGATTTGTTGTGTCTCTCTCTCTCTCTCTCCCTCTCTTGCAAGTAGTCTCCTGATGAACCTGGCACCCAAGAAAGCAAGTCCATCGCCCAAAGTGAGTGAACATCACCTGATGGCCTTGGATCCCCAGGTGAGAACCCACCCGTTGCTCAAAACGCGTCTCGACATGTTAGCGTAACTCGTCTTGCGCTGCAGGGTCAAAAACAGTTACGTGCCAAAGAAAAGGGGGGACAAGTGAGGTGCCGAAAAAAGCAAAACATGTTCGCCCGGGCATCCCAAGGAAGATACTTTGTTCACACAAAAAAGGGACTCCGCCGGGAAAAGAAGAAGAAGAAAAAAAGGCCGCCGGGCTCGCGCCTGGCGCGTTCCGCCATCCCCTTTTGGCTCTTTGGGGGGCAGATTGGACAGAAAAAACGCTCGCCGTGGGGCTCCGGGCGCCAGCCCCGCGAAGAAGAGCTTCCGGCGCGGGAAGACCGCCTGAAAACGGGGAGGCCCGAAAGCCGCCAGCCCGGCCGGCCGTCGCGTGAGGGGACCGGCAAATGGATGGCGTAGAGCCCAGCGAAACCCAGTGGAAAACTGGAAAACCAAACGAACTGGAAAAAATGATGGGTCTCCTGGGTAAAATGGGGCTGAAACTGGCAAAAGTCGATGGGTTTGGTGGGAAAATGGGGCTCAAACTGGGTGGCCAAATAATTAATGACACCCATCTAAACCGAGTGGAGCCCATCGAATTCTAACCGAACTCACCGATCGAAGGGACACCCAAAGGAGGCTGCCCCTGGGAGCTGCCAAGCCCAAGGTTGACCCCGGATTTGAGTGCGCTCCTTAGTAAGTCCCGTTTTGCTATGCCCTACCACCAAACCCAGATTGTTCATTTGAGCGCAAACGGGCAGGACTCTTTATCTCCCTTTTGGTTCAGGCGCCCTCTGCAAGAACGAGGGGTCCAAGTCCAAATCCAAACCACAAATCCAAACGACCAAGGAAGGGTCACCCTGACTTGAAGTCGAGGTGAAAGCGGACAAGAGTTGGACCTTTGCTCCGATTCCATGGCAACATCTCCCTCGCTGTGACTCATTGAAGACCCTTCGGCGAACGCCAGAAGAACACGGGGGATTGTGCCGGGTAAAACTAATGACAATAGTCCTTAGAGCAAACACCGCCCTATAAAAGTCGCACAACCCCCCAACAAAAAAAAACAAAAAAAAAAAAAAGGAACCCGCCCGATCGAATCGGACGCCAAAAAAAACAATCCCAAGGAGCCCGCCCCATAAAATCGAATCGGACGCAACAGGAAAACCCCAGCCGCACCTCCCGCGAGAGAGGCACTCCGAAGGTCGCCGACTGCAAGGAGAAGTCCCCCGCCGCCCAGCCGTGGCAGAACCTGAGATGCGCCGCCCAAGGCGCGCCGCGCCAACGGCGCACCCAAGAGGCGCATCTTAGGTTACCACGCCGAAAAATGGGCGCCAGGGGTCTTCTTCTAGTTTGAGGGCGCCCCGAAAAGGGAGTTGGTTACCATGCGCATCTTGGGCGAAGCCGCATCTTAGGCGCGAAATGGGCTAGGGTTACCAGGCCGGGCATGGGAACTACTTACCAGGCGAGACATGGGCACCATGGTTCTCTTTTTTTTGTTTGAGGGCTCCCTGAAAAGGGATTGGAAAATGGAATCCGATGGAAATCTGCCCGTTGAATCCCATCCACGAAACGGGGCTACGGGTCAAAAAGGCCAGGTTGCAGTGAGATGGCTTGTTTGTACTGGCTTCGCTTCAGGTTCTGTTCTAGCTACTTTCCAATCTACATCAAAGGGTTGTGTGAGGGTCCCTGCCACCAACAAGCATGAAAGTGTACAGACCTCTGTCGGAAGACTTCCGTGTTTCTTGGTGGGGAGGGGTATGTGTTCCTTCAGGATGCAGTTTGTGGTATGCGTTTCAAACACGGCTCTGGTTAGTTTTTTGTTCTTTTCTCTTTTTTTGAAGCGCTAAGCATGCATCACATTGCCGAGTCGCTCACCAGAGGTCCATGTAGGGGTAGCCATACATCTTCCCAGGCCTGAGAGGTGCACGCTGTATACCTCCCCACCACCCCTCACCACCTCCCACCACCTACCACACCACAAGGCTCCCTACTGTGGATGGACGAAATCCTGCACCACCTAACTAAGAAATCCTGGAATGATTCGGTTCCCCTGCAAATACCAACAAACAAGGGTTTCCCGTGGTGCCCAAGTGGTGCCTAAGCGGATTTCGTCCATCCACAGTATGGACAAGAAGTCCATACTACCTGCAACGAATGAACCCCTGTGAATACTGGCTCATCAACCACCTAGCAACTGCATTGGGTCTATGAGGTCCCGCTCTGGGCCGAGAGGCACTCTGGGAGATGACCTGGCCGGGTGGGACACAAGGCAAGAAATGACTTGGAACCCAAATGGGAGTGGAAAACACGTGGACCCAGTTTGGCGGCGAAAAGAAGGGACATCCAAAGAAAGCCAAGCGTCTTCTTATGGGAGGCCCCATTTTGAGAGACTCCCAAATGACTGAAGGCGACGCGCCGTCTTAAGAACGGTCCGGCTCCTGTGGATGGGTGTTGGAAGCCAGCTTTCTTGAGCAAAAGCCCCGCTCCACTTCCATGCTTCGAAGGAGGTAACCTACGGTTGAGTTGGACCAGCTCCCCATGACTCCTAAATGACAGCCAGCTTCCAAAATCCGAATCCACATCCATGAGCCAACATGGGGGGTCAAATGTACATGTTGATTCAATAAAAGACCTCCGCCCAAAGGGTTGTCCCGGAAAATGTCTGATTGACCCCAGCCAGAATCCAGACCATAGGGTTTCGAAAGCAGCTTGCGCTGGTCAGATTCAGATTCAGCCGGCCTTGAGGCGAGCTTGAAGGTGAGCGGGCGTTCCGCATGTGCCCAGAGCTCAAACCTCAGACAGCTGGTCTTCTAAAGTGGGGCAAAAGTGAATAACTTTTAGTGGGTTAAAGGGAAACTACCACTAAACACTAAAAGGCCAAAAGGCTAAGGGGATGGCTGGGAGCCACCAAGTAAAGTGGGGCCCAATTTTGATGTGATGAATCTTGGATGGTTCACGGAAATCTGGAGGAAACCCATGCTTTGAAAGGTTTGCCCGCGTGCTCTTCAGCCTGACCGTCCGATGCAGGTTGATGTGGTTTGTCAAATTGGGAAACCCACCAAATTGTGAAACCCACCTTGGGTTTCCCAGACGGAGGTTGTCGGGGTTTGAAAAACACAGTACAACTCCTTCGATTCCGGGAACGTCAGCAGTACGGCTTGGGGCAGGGAGGAAAACAGGACGGGCGTGTTTTCCGCGTTGATAGCCTTGGGGGTTGCTGTGCCTCCATTTTCTTCGGCCCCTGGGAAAAGAAAGTGACATTTTTGTCCAGTAGTGAGAACTTTCCTGAAAAGCCAACAGAGGAAAGCAAGAAAAATAGAAATCCATCTCGTCCATGTCAGACAAATGGTTGCTCCGGGAAATCAAGAAACGGAGCCGCCCAGCCAGCCGTCCCCGTCGCTATCGCTCCCGGCCCGGCGGCCGCCAGCACGGTCATGGCCCTCCCGAAGCGCGCCGCAAGCGGAGGGGGGGGCATCGGAACGGGTTCGGTAGGTGCGCCGCAGAACTAAGAAACCTTCATGGGGAAGGCCGCAAAGAGCAGTGTGTCCAAAAGGGATCCAAAGAAACTGAAGCATGAGATCATGAAAACGCCCTCCAGTAGAGAGGTTAGAAGAAGGGTACCCATTTTTGTCTCGTCTATTTTAGGGGAACCCTCCTCAAAAAAAGGGTGAGAAAGGACAATACTGGGGACCAAGCTGCTGCGAAGACAGGGAACGAGAAGTGGAAAACCACCCCTTTAAACCTTCCCACTGGCCGCTGGTGGCTTACTTTGCGGGGACCCCCTTCCGCTTCATTCCCCAACCCTGTTGATTCCTGAGCTGCTGAGAGTCTTGCCCACTGCTTGAATTGGAAAAGGGCGTGTTCCTCATTGCGGCCAACATAGTAGTTGTTTCCAGGTTTCGACCGGAAACTGTGTGTGAAGGCAATCTTTCATCCATCTTCAAAGGGAGGAACCCTTTGAGGCAAAGCCCCACGTTTTCTGGTTTTCGGGTGGGGAAATCCAGTGAGTCACGTGTGTCCAGAGCCCAAAGCCCGGCGAATGCTGGCCCCACACAAAAGCGTGAAGGGCAAACTTAGCTTGACTGGGGCAGGTGGAAACTGGCCGCATCTCAAATCATCTTGAACACACTCCCTTGGGCAAAAACACGCCTCAGCAGCAGCCTGAAGCTGGTGGAGGTCCGGGTCCCTTCGCCTCAGTGCACGGCCATATGGTCATGGGCATAACCTATGGCTCCATTTTGGGGTGGATGAACATCCATTTGCCAGCTATTTTGAGGTTCACCAGGGGTTTCCTGGGTTTTGACCCACAGCCATATCCGGAAACCTTCAAGTACGTCGTATCCCAAATAACCAAGTAATAGCAATTATTCCAAAGTTCCCCCGTGTTCAACCGCCCGGTGTGCCTCTCGCGCAACAAAAAGCCATCGGCCGAGCGCTGCACCCGCGAGGCCCGCCGAGCCGTCGCCTCGAGACCAAGAACAGCCGAGACCGCACGAACTGAAACCATGGTGGAAACCATAACGTTGGTTCTGGCAACCCCAACCCCAACCGGATGATGGTGTAACCCGGCTTCTCCACAAGCAGCCCAAGGGGGAACAAGGCCCCACCACAACAACTCTCTGACCCCATTTTAGCATGATCAAAGTCACCCAAGTGGTGAGTTAAACAGCCGATTCCATTTTCGGACTTTGACAACCCCCAGAAACAGTCAAAGTAATGACCCCTGTGCTTGGGGAATCGAAGTGGTGCGAACTGGAATTCGTCCATCCTCAGTATGGTCTGGATTCGTGGTCTGGATTGGTGGTTTGGATTGGTGGTTTGGATTGGTGGTGATTAAGAAGGGTGGTTAAGAAGGGGCTCCTATTTGAGTCGTAATCAAAACCGCTTGTTATGAAAGTGGTCGATCCCCAGAACCATGTTAAGGCGGCCGCAGGCTGGGATTGTCCCTTTCCTAAATCTACCCAAATCGGGTTTGATCGTGGCCCATATGGTTCTGAACATTCATAGGGGAGTCTGTGGTGGGCAGACATCATTTAGAAACTTCTGTGATGCATGTCCACCAGTTTGGAGACCAAAAATTTCAGCCATGTGGCTGGGGGTCAAAAATGGGTACCCAAAATGGAACCCTGGTAAAACAAAGACTAAAACCGCGTGACCCTAGCTCCTTCATTTTGAGCCACGCCCATATTGGAAATACCAACCGATATAAGGTGCAAGCTCATCCAACAGCTGGGCCGGACCTTTGGTGCCCGGCGAATTCCCTTGTTTCAGCACATGGGACCATGCCTTTCAGAGGAAAAGCAAAAAAAAAAAAAAACAGCAGCCGTCATAGCCCTTGAATCCCTTGAACGACTCTAAAGCTTTAGCTTGGGACTCGGAGCACTGCTTTTTCCAGGTCTTGCGCGATGCAATCAATGCGTTGTCCAGTCCCGGGGCTTTCAACCAGTTTTTGTGGGCAACCAGGGCTTTCTAGCTGGTTGCTGCGAGGTTGGCCTTTTACCTCAGACATATGGCCATGGGGAAAAAAAAACAAAAACGATAGCCCCCAGTGAACATCCGAGTCAATCCAACCGCTAAAATAGGTTCTACAACGGGTGGTGCACCAAAACCCCCTAAAATGGCATCACATTGGTTTTGACAACCACGGCCATATCCTTCTTACACGCAGCCTTGGGCATCCGCCTTGTAGGAGAACCAAATGCAGCAGCCTCACCTCGTCGTTGATATCCACCTCATTCGGCTTGCTCGAGCTACGCTCCTTTTCTCGCCAGCTGCCTGCGCCAGATTGGTTTGCTTCGTTGCTCCCAACGCACTGAAAGGGAACCCAGCTAGCGGGTCTTTGTCTAAGAAAACATGCTGGTGGGATTTTTTGTTCAGAGCTTGCAAGTACCCTTTCAGACCAGGCATCTTCATCTAACCCCTAGGCACTTTGCAAAACCAAAAAAAAAACGAGCAATGACATGCGAAGGAACCCAGCGAGAGGCTTCCTCCATCGAACCCATTGGGGGGATCTCGGCGCTTCACGGGCCCTTGAACATTTTTTGCGGCCCAAGAAGTGTCCGTCTGGAACTGCCCAAGCAATCCAAGAAACCAGCTACAAGAAAATATACGAAGGAAATCCTTGTTTCTGGTGGTTTCCTGCTACAGACCAACCATTAACCCAAAAAGAAGCTGGAAATGAGGCCAAACCATATAACCACCAACAATATATTTTGCCAATGTCCTGTAGACTTGTGAAGGAAATCCTTGTTTCTGGTGGGTATTTCGCAAATGTTGTGTAGAATTTGCTTCGCGTGGCTAATTATGAGACGATCTCGGAACTCGGAACTCGGGGCTGGCGCGCAGAAGTCCGCGTCGCCGTCCCAGGGCACGAAGCTGTGGTGCCTCGCGTCGCCGGCGGGGTGCAAGGGACGTCTTTTCGGTGGGAATTCCAAGGTCCACTGAGCGGCATCCTTTGACTGAAGCGCACAGGCCAGAAAAAGTTGGCCTACCTGCCAAAAAATTAGCTTGGATTGGCGGTTTGCATTGGTGGTTTGGATTGGTGGTTTGGATCAGTGGTTTGGATCAGTGGTTTGGATCGGTTGTTTGCATTGGTGGTTTGGATTGGTGGCTTGGATTGTTGGTGAAGGAGGGGTTCCCATTTCAGGCATAATGGAAAAACCGCTGGTCGATCCCCAGAACCATGCTTCAAGAATTAAGAAGGCGGATATCCGCAGCTATGTATTGTTGGGAGTATCCTTCATCTACCCCGTCTTTTATTGTGGTTCATATGCCAGAAAAAGTTGCCCTGCAAAAATTGCACTGGTCCCTGTTCCTTGAGTCGGGAAGCACCCACCCCTCTTGAATTGACTGGCCCGAACGGTGGGCCTGCCCCCCCCCCCCCAACAAAACAGCCTTGCACAAAATCACTTTTTCGCCCAGAAGGCATGGACAAATTGCGTCCCCCTGGTTTTTTGTCGGAAACTTGGGTGGTGCTCCCTTCACCTCCCCGAACGAACAAAGGACGACCTTGAATGATTCTGACCTTTGGTGCACAGAGAATTATTTTTATTACGTTTGATTTGAAAGCCAAACCATATGGCTATGATTTTGAATAAGGGACCTTTGGTGGACATAAAATTTTAGGTGGGAATTCATGTCCCCCAATCACGTTTGAGGCGGTGCCAACCATTAAAGTTCATGGCCATATGGCTGTGGGTCAAAACCCTTTACCCCTGGTGAACATCAAAATAGGTGGCAAATTAATGTTCATCCACCTCAAAATGGAGCCATGGGTTATGGCCCATGGCCATAGAACCACCAACCACCAAACACCAGCCACCTTTGTGTGGAAGGCTCCAGCCCTCAAAGCGCTTTTGCGGCGCACAAAGCGCCTCACGGCGCCCAAGAGCGTGCCGGTGATGGCGAAGTACGGCACCTCGGGTGACTTCGTAGATATGGGTGTCTCAAAATGGGGGACGCCCCCCCCCCACCCTTAATAATAACAAAAATATAAATAGATCGAAAAAGGGCTTCAGTTTCATTGTCCTTTAACATAAGCCAAAAACATGAACCCCCTCCTTTTAAGAGACTCGCTGATTGCAAGCACATCATGTTTTTGGAGCTACCACCCCGCTGCGAAAACGCGGAAATCTCTCTCCGGATGGCCTGTGCTGCCGTGAGCGCAGCATGGGCAGTCGCCACTCCTGCACAAGGAAGGTTGGCCAGGTGGCTGGGGCTTCACCCAACATGCAACCCAAGCGGAAACATGGATTAAAACCTTCCGTCCCCGTTCACTCATACCCAGGTGTGTTTTGTGCAGAACACCGGGGATGTCCTCGCCCAGTCGAATTCACACGGTCCTTGCAAGCCATGGCCAAGCAACTTGTCGACCCAGAGACTTGCTAGGGAGTCACTTGCTTTTAGTGTCCGGGAGAAGGGGATCCCGTACCGGTTGTCCCGAAGACCGGAACGGAAATTCTCAGTTGCTTTCTGCTCCCCTGCTAAAAGTGACCTAACTTTTAGTGGTTTAATTGAAAACCCATTAGTTAAATCAAAAAGTTAAAGTCCTAACATCCAAGCAAAACGCACCAAAGAATTCTCATGAGAGCCAGCAACAGGGAGCTGAGGGGTGTCGGCTCCTTGCAGCAGCTTCAGCTTCTCGGTGAAGGCCATGGGCGGCAGGAAGGACGGATGTAAGTCCGGAAACTCCTCGCCATCCACCCAGCCACCCAGCCCTCCCCACCCAGCCCTCCCCACCCAGCCAGCCAGCCAGCCAGCCACCCACCCATAAAGACCACAAACACCTTTCTCCCATAGTCCGTCTCAGACAGCTGAGCCAACAAAGATCCCCGTCGGCCCATCTCGTCGCAAGCCCAGCTGCGCGGCTGACTCCTGGCGAGAGGACTCCATCACCTCCGCCGCCAAGTCATCCTCGGACTTGGAGGCCCGACTGCGGCCTGGCGTGGCATGGCGTGGCATACCCACCGCACGGAGCTCGGAAGTTCGGATGCGTTGAGACGCATGGCATGCCGACCATGGCCGCGGAAAGTTGCGACCCTGAACACAAAAGCCCGCGAAAGCCACCGGGAATTCTCTCACCAGATTGTGGAAAACAACTCCACCTATGTTCTTGTCAAGCAGCTCAGCTCGCACGATCCTACCGCAGTTTACGGCGTCGATTTGTGCGCTTACAACTTATTCGAATGGAGACCCATCGGCTTTTCTCTACCCACATCCGAGCGTTGCCCAATGGGTACTCCCGAGTTCAGAGAAGAGCATCACGGACGCACTGCCAAAAACGGGGGGGGGTGGCCTTCCCTGAAAAGCCATCCGCAAAGGGGTGTCCCAGTGACACCTCCGAGTTCAAGACTTACATCAAGAGCACCGGCCAAGCTCAGATCTCCCCCCCCCTCCCAACTCCAACTCCATGAAGGGTCTAACCTCTATTCAGCACACATACCAACACTCTAGATACACCTTCCCCATTCTTTGCAGAATCCGAATCTTTCTAGAAAACCTCCAGAAACCCAGGGAAAACAAATCCGGTGTTGAAAAGAACGATGCTTGAAAAGAATGGACAAGGGATCAACCCGGATCAACCCCTAGAAACACCCCTTCACCAGCTGAAACCCCAGGGAAGGGTCTATCCTCTATTCAGCACACATACTGTGGATGGACGAAATCCGTTCGCACCCTAATATGATTTCCCTGTAGATACCAGCCAACGTTATGGTTGAAAACCATGGTTTCCAAGTGGTGCCTCAGAACGGATTTCGCAACCATCCACACATACCACGTGCAATGCTTCCCTTTGGCCGCGCCAAGCAAGTCGCCCGCGCCTTCGCGCAAGTGCGCTGCTAGCAATGGGAGCAGCTGGGCGACCTCAGCTCAGGGCTCCAACGAGCCGCAAAATGGCCGGGACAGAAAGCTCCCCTTGCTTGCTGTTCACCCCCCTGCAAAAAGTGAATCACTTTTTGAAAACTTAGTGGAAAACCCAACTTGATATCCCAAAAAGCTAAAGCCGAAAGATCCAAGCCAGTAGCAGTCAAGTCCCATGGTTCCTTTGACCCCTCCAAAGGGCAACCTGTCTTGTTGGTTCCAAGGCGGATTCCAATTTTGAGCCTTTCATTTTGGACCCCAAAAAAACGTCCATTTGCCGGCGCCACGAATCATACCTTACCACAAAAACGGGCCACGTCCCTTCCAAAAACCACGGGGCAACACGTGGCCATGGGTCAAAACCCAAATTGTACCCCCAGTGAACATCCCAATCCAACCACTAAAATTTTGGCGAAAATGGGTGGTGAATTCACCTACCCCCCCCCCAAAAAAAAAAAATAGACTAAAATGGGTGCACCGCAAACCCCCCAAAATGGGATCCCAAAACGGTTTTGACCACCACGGCCACGTGCTTTGCCCTCGAGAACCCCTCGGCACGCGGAACCGCTCGGCCCGGCCTGCCACGGGGAGCGGAGGAGCCGCAGCAGGCCGAAGTTGGCCGTGCGCCTCGAGTCGGGCGAATCCGAGGGAAACGGAAGCCACGCATCTGTGGCTTCCAGGGATCCGGAGGCATACACCTGAACATTGCAACTAAATGCTGGAAACCCCAGCTTTATTTTGGTGGAACATGCAAGATGGTTCAAATGGGCAAAATGTAGCCTTTAAGGATTACAACAAAAAGCGCTTCCCGAAGACCAACCCCCCATATACAGGGGGAGAGTCCCAAAAGTATCACAGAGGTGGGGATAAACCCCGAGTGATCCCACAACCCTGGCCGAAAGCTAGATGGTTTCTTCAAAAAGTTCTGGGAGTGCACTTGGCACCTATATTTCGGGGAACCAAAAAGCGAGTCTTGGGGTGTTCAGTCTAGCAGGAAGTTAGGGAGTTAGGTGGGTTGGAGGGGGAGGCTTCTGGTCTTACCCCATGAATGAACCCTAATCCCTAAAGCGAAACCTTAAGCCTGCATCCGAAACTGCAAGCCTAAACCTATACCCTAAACCTAAGCTTGAAGCCTGAAAAACCCTTACCAGAACATGAACCTAAGTTAACCTAAGCCAACCTTAACCTTACACCTAAACCTAAATCCCAAACCGTTTGGTGCAGGACATTGCGCTAGGACGGATGGTTTCAACCACATGGCTTGGGAAAATGCGTGATGATGTCTACATCTGGGTGAAAGTAGATGGCACAATTCTTCATGTGAGTTTAGACATCCCCTTCAAGAAGTGATACCTGCTGTGGATGGACGAAATCCGTTCGCACCACCTAAGAAACCCTGGTTTCTGGAATGATTCCCCTGTAAATACAAACCAACGTTATGGTTTCAGCCATGGTTTTCGGGTGGTGCCTTAGAACGGAATTCGCAACCATCCACAGTATTGCCACGTTTGAGTGCAGCCACCGCAGCCTGCTGACGCAAATAGCCACCAGGGGCTTTTCGACTGAGCATCCCCTCCCCGGATCGTGGATGGAGTATGGGTATGTGGGCCTATGGGGAAAAACAAAAAAATGCTTTTGACAAGCGATCCAGGATCAGAAAGCACATGGCTCACCCATTTTTTCCAACCTCAAACAAGAGCCACACACACACACACAGATATTCCATTTGCTAACCGATGTGTTAAAACAGGACCCCCCCCCCTCAAAAAAAAATAGAAGAAGAAAAGTGTGTGTTCTTTGGGTTCCCCCTTGCCAGGTTTTACAAGGGGCGACGCACGGCCACTCCAAACGACCCACCCAGCTTCAAGATCTGCTGCGTGAGCCGGAGCCCGTAGCCGGGCGTCACCTCGAGCGGAATCGGACATGGGGACAGTCCCCGGTTCCCAGCCCCAAGGCCCGTCGCGAGAGAATTTGAAGGACGTCGATGCGGTCCGCAAAAGCTTTCCAGGAGGACCCAGATCATGAAACCACCAGGTCAACAGCTTCCCCCTAGGTGATTTGGATTGGTGGTTTCGTGGTTGGAGGCTTCCCATCCAAGCCAACTAAGGGTAGCCTGAACCTAGGCTAGGTCCTCCGATGGAGAGGGTAGGGTTTAGGGTACCCCAGGTTTTTCGGTTTTGTCTATTTTAGTAGGGGAAGCCTCCCCGAAAAACGGCTAAAAGGGCACTACTGGGGGACCTTTCTGGGGTTCTGACCAAAAGATTCCGAGAAGCTGACGGGCTTGGCATGTCATATCTTTGGGAGAGAGGAGAAAGGGAGACAGAGAGAAAAAGAGACAGGGAGAGAAAGAGGGGTCGAGAGAGAGAGAGAGGGGGAAACAAAGAGATAAACAAATGCATGGGCGCGCAAGCGTGTACAAGAATATAGTGCTCATGACCGTGAGACTTCTCAATGGCGGCTGTTTGAAACCTTTTAGGATCCCACCTGTCCGGGGCAGGGGGGGTGGGGGGGTTAGTTCCATGTCACTAGTCTTCCACAAAAAGGGAACATGGAATAATGGAACTCCAGCTACTCAAGGCAGAATTCAACCCAAGGATGGGTGGAGTTCCCAACGTAGCCCGGGCAGCCATAATCTCCATGCACATTCGCAGAGGTGCCAAACAGGTTTGTTGTGTTGCTCTTTTCGGGGCGGTTTAAAGGAAAGTCACTTATGTTGGAGGTTCCCTAACAACAACAACATAAATACATGAAGCCATCAACCCAAGTTTAAAAGGAGGGGTCCATACATTGATACATGATGCGTGTTCTTTCCACCTAAGCGCCACGAAGGGTCCACCCGACCATGCCGAGGCGCCCGGAATCCCATGGGCGCCATGCCCAGTATGGCGGCTGCCGCGGCGGCGGCAAAGGATGGACAAGGCCTCAGCCAAAAGTTGTCAGGAACATTTGGGTGTGGCTCAAAATTTACCAGGAGGGGTTACACAGGTTTTGGTCCATGTTTCCACTTACCAGGAATCCATTTTGGTACCGGTTTTTTGAGCCACAGCCATTTGGGTTGGCTCTCAGATAAAAATCACCGGGGCTTGAATTCCCGAGGAACCCGCAAAACAAAAGAACAGTTCAAAACACCGGGGGATGTTTCAAGCCCATGTTTCAACGTGCTTGCGCACTGGTCTTGGCAACCTGCTTTGGGTTGCAACAACCGCTCCAAAGTCTGGTTGTTCGATGAATGCTGCCCGAAACACCACCCTGAGTTCAGAATACTCTTGGCCTCAGCGCGCATAAGACTTTCACAAACACGGAACCTGGCGCAGGCCGAGTTGTGGACGCAACAAACACTTCAGAATGAGCTCCCGTCTGAGGCGCAGGGTCTCCCAGAAAACCCCAGTCAAGTTCCCTGTCGGATGGGAGCTCGCTGATGCCAAGGTCTGGGCTGGTCCCACCGGGCAGGCCTCGCCGCTCTCGGAGGAAAATGCTCCACCAGCGTCCTTTTCTTCTTGCCAATTCCGATATCAGTAGAAAAACCCAGTTCCTTAACATGTTTGCTTGGTTCTTTCTTCTTACCAAGTCCCTTCCCATTCCTCTAAGCTTCTGTTTTGGTGAAGAACATGCCGCCTCCCACCCTCGTCGCGGCCACTTGCAAACCAACCGCCACCTAAGCCTAAGCACCTTGGGACCGATCGAGTAAGTGTCTCTTTGGCCATTTTCTAAACCCCAAATGGGTTTGAGGGCGCTTTCGGTTTCCCTGAAAAGCACCAATTTTTGGGGCCAACCCCAAAAAAGACGCATCCATGGGCAGCTTAAGTCGATCTAAGCGGATGATGACCATATTGACCTGAGCCACGGGCAGCACAAATGCAACACGTCGGCGGCAAGCTGCCAATGAGTTGAGGTTCGGAGATCAACCAGGGATCCTTCTCACATCAGCGCACTTCAACATGGTCTCCCTGTGATGAAGCTACAGGCTGCAAAACTTCTGCCGTCGCCTTTCCCTTTCTTTTCTTTGGCACATTGGGTCGACAAAGCATAATCTCACTTTCAGCAACGCAGGGTCAAAAGGCAGCCCATCCCCATGCGGTGGTTCGCCCGCCTGGCAGCATCTGACAGCTCTTGGCTGAGGATGTCCTCCGGGCAACCATTTCAAGTCACTTCCCAGAAGTCCCAATCGGCGAATTTGGTCCGTCCCCAAAACGTGGCACACTCATAGGTCAGCTTACCCCTGGTGGGTTTGGACTGGTGGTTCGGGGATTTGAATCCTACATGGGAAGCCGTCACCAGGCTCCAAACATCTAAGTAGAGGGAAGCTGAAGAGTCGCATTCTCCATTCCGAGCCTGAGACAGTTGAAACCTGGGGATAAAAACCGTGATGGTCTTCCAAGGGCCATCGTCAAAGATTGTCACGGAAAGCGACCAGGTCGAGGCCAGACGATGATGTCCATCCCGAACGGGGAAACACAACCAGCCACGAAGACCATCTACAACACATCCCAACCCCTGACCATGAGACGACTCGGGAAAATCTGGGCGTAGGGCTTGCTTTCAAGTGGATTCCCTTCAGCCAAACAAATGGCCCCGAACATCTAACAAGCTGCCCCAACAGCCAGCCCGAAGCGTGCATAATACACTGTGTGGTCAAAGCTAGAGGCCTCTTTTTGAGACCCTGGCATGTTAACCCCACACACAACTGCACAAAGGTCCAAGGAAACTCGATGGGGGCAATGCGGGAGGGGGGCTATGACTTGTTCACCCCTTAAGGCCTCAAGACCTCCGGACAAGGCCTATCCTGGCCTGGCATAGCCCGCCCAAAGCAAAAAAGAAGAAAAAAGCTTCAGCTCAGGGCCATGGAAAAATCCTCGGTCTCTCCTAACGGAGTTCGATCAACCCCTCCCTCCCCCCAAAAAAAACATGAACAGGGTCCATTGGCCACCCCGGGCCCCGGTTTTTTTTGAACCATCTCCCAATCAAACCCAAACCCTTACCGTCCCAGCCCAGCTGGAACCCAGCTGAAAGGGCGGGCGGGGAGGGCGGGGGGGGGGGCTTGGTTCTGGAAAAGGATTTCTCTGGGGCCGGAAAAGGATTTCTCTGTGAGGAGCCCACTTCCTGGATCTGCCCATGCTCCATGCCATGAGCTGGAAAAGAACTTCAACTTCTGTGACCGGGCCCAGGTGCTTTCCACCGGTGAACCGACCTCACCTCCCGAGTTTCGCCCGAAAACCCCACGCCTCTGGCAAGGCCAGCAGCACCGCAGCCGCCAAAGGCGCCAGCTGCGGGGCTTCGAGGACTCTCTTTGGGTCCACCTCGGGAAGCCAAGACATGGCCCAAGCCAATCTCCATTGGAAGGTTTGGAACCTGAAAAACGGCCATATGCGCCGTTATGCGCCCATTTGGAGGTACCAAGATTCTCAGGGTAGCTCTACCACCGATTCTGGAAGTTGGGTCTCTGTTGTTGGTGGAAGCTCACCTTGTGGCTGCTCCATGATGGAGTGGGACACAGATTTGCAATGTTCCTAGCTGGTGAGTGTCACTCACAGCTATTGGTGAGACTCTGAGAGACATGTGAAACCTGGCCCCAAGGAACCTGGAGGGTCCATGGGGAACACAAGAAGCCCCCCTTTATTTACAATGGGGGGGGTGCCCCTGGTGGGATTTGTCACTTTTGGAGGGGAGCACCCCCATATGAATAAGCAGGGGTTTATTCCTCCGGGTCGACATTGCCCCTGAGCAACGTGGCCTTCGAAGTGCTACGTCACTTGCGGAGAGATGCCACGCCTACCGCTCTGTGAAGCTTCGTGACTTCATGTGCAAAAGTTGGTGATTCCCCTCAGGCCTCGTCCAATTGACCAAACTTTATGTGAGGTCCAGGCAAAGGAAACACTGCGTGTCCTTCTCGGACAAAACAAACGTGAGGTCCAAACGTCTGGGAGAATCAGAACAACCCCAGAGAAGCAATCCTGAAGGAAACGGCATCCTTGGAGCACAACGCTCGCTTTGATGAGCCAACATTGGTTAGCTTACCTCATGCAGAACTTGCATGTATATGTTCATCTGTGTGCAAAACGGTGACATAGATATTCTGCAAAACAGCACCCAAACCAACTTGCATCACACACGTCGAGGGGTGATAAAACCTGAAACACATGTCTTTTGAAGCCAACCTTCACCAGGATACTCGCCTCTGTGCAGGGGTGCTGTTGTTTTTTTTGTGGATGCCTTTGTTGGGATTGTTTTTTTGGGGCGTACCCCCCCCCCCCCATGTGAGTCATTTGCACAGCCAAGCTCTGCCCATTGAATCACACTCCTCCAGGCACGGATGGATCATGTCAGTCAAAGCTTGCAGGTTTTTAATAGTGCCCCCAACCAAAACCAACCATGCTTTCTTTCTTGGATCAACATAAACATCCAAACAAATCAGCCTCTTCCCCCCCCCCCTCCCGTGGTTTTCGTGAAAAGGTGGGGTGGCCCCCCACCCCCCCCGCCCAAACCCATGTGCTCCCAACAGCACACCCTCTGATTTCCTGAGCCTCCGGCCTCCGACGGAAGGGCCTGAAAGGCGTGAGAATGGTAGGTGCAACCAGGTAGGTGCAACCAGGATTTTCATAGGGTGGAATTCGTCTGGCGCCTGTCCATGCCCCAGAAAACAGGTCTTTTGACCACAGCCACTTGGTCGGCCAGGTTTCTTGGCCGGATTTCTCTTTACACAGGCCCAAGAGGGAACCTTCACTACACTGAGCATGCGCTGTATCGTGCATGGGGCGAACGAACTGATGAGTTTGTTCAAAGGTTGGTCATATCTAGCTTGGTGTGTTGCTTGATGAGGTTCCTTTGAAGGGTGTCAAAACTACGGACATCTGTTGGGCCCCAGCCATCCCCAGCCGTGTCAGAAGCAGCCATCGAGCATCTTTGACGATCTGGATGAGGGCTGGAGCAGTCACAGAAAGGTCTGCAACTCATTGTTGCGACCCACCTCCATGATGCACAGTTTGAGATCTATGTCTTCTCAAGGTTCAAAGAGATTCAACTGCAACCAGAAAACTGGGAAATACAACCGCGAAACGGAACCAATGCCCTGCTGGCCCAACCTTCACAAAGCGTGTGAGTAACGCTAACGCGTCGTGCATTCGGCACGAATGCGCCAAAGGAGACCGTTGCTGGCACTGCTCCTTTGAAACGCCGTGGAGCTCAGTGATTGAATTGCACCAAGAAAAACTGAAGTTGTTATTGGACAATGTGAAACGCTCCGAAAGCGTCTCCGCGACTTGCCAGCAACGCCTGTGATACGCTTTAGATCATTGCTATCTCCCAGCTTGAAAGAGGTGCCTGGCTTTCTGCAGAAACTGGAACACCGCTGTACAAACTTGCACCCGATCTGCATTCTTGTCCGGGTGCCAATCCCGAAGCAGCTTCTTAAAGGCTTTCTCCTTCTGGTCTGCCGAGCCCTGCATATCCTCACGGATGCGGTTGCGACGGTTACGAGCTCGAGGCCCTGCGCTTGCGTTGCATTTTCTTTGAAACCATCTGAATGAGGTATCCCTGTTTGCAGGCACATCACAATCTGGGCTGCCCTCAGATCCCCCGCTCCAAGTGAATAACTTTTAGTGGGTTAAATGGAAACTACCACTAAACACAAAAAGGATAAAAAGCTAAGGGGATGACTGGGAGCCACCAAGAAATACAGTGTTTCAAGGGCAAGAAAGTGACGTGTGCCGGGCGCTCCAACACGAGATCTTTGGCCATGTCGCAGGTGCATGCAACGAGTGTCCAAAACAGCTAAGAAAACAAAGGAGATCCTCTCCAGAACAGGGGTGCGCCTTTTGAGGGTACCCTTGGGTGACCAGCCATGTTGGGTCCATTTCAAGACATAGCCCACAGGCTTTCCCGCAAAATGGGGGGGTGTTTTCTTGGCGTCCCAGTTTCGAAACCGGTGGTTTCCTTTTGGTTTCGCTTCAAACCTCAGAAAGGTTCCCTTCGCCAACATTGTGAGCGCCAGCATCCTTGCTTAGTCTTGTGGCTACGCAGGCAGGCGTTTTTCGCCTCTTTTCTCGTCCCAAAAAAAAAACGTAGACACATCTTCGCATTTGGGCAAACCTCAAAGAGGTCAAACCTTCGGGCTCCCTCCAGCCTTGGTCCCTTTTCACCCATAGCCAAATGGCTGCTCAAAAACCGGAATTCCAAAATGGAACCTGGTAAGTGGGAAACACGGACCAAAACCTGCGGTTTGCCCCTCCTGTGTAATTTTGAGCCACACCCAAATGGGTCCTTGATCTCTTCCAGCCGCTTCACGGCCTGCGTCTTGGCCACCATGACTTCTTCACTCTCGGAGTGAGCCGCAGGGCTGCGCTCGCGGCCCTCGCTGTCGCTGCGCTCCCTCGCCGGCGGATCGATTCGCGAGAAATTGCCTCGAGGAATCGATGCTCACCGTTCAACGTTTGGACAGAAAAAGACCTGGCCGCATAGGTGTCCTTCTAGGGGAAATTGATGGCCCTGGTAGATGATTAAACCACCAGGTAAGCCAGGGCCATCGATTTTTCTACCAAAACAAAAAAGGACACCTATGCCTGGCCGGGTCTTCAAAGTTGGGGCAGTTCGAATAGCACCGGAACTGCTTACGCCGTACGCCGTCCCGTGGAGACCACAACAAGTACCAGTGAGATTGTCTCACCGATCAGCGAGCTCGTGATACAAAGCTCCAAATGGTGTCCCATTCAAAATCCAAAGCAGCCTCACTCAAAAATGAAACTCATCATCCACACGGACTCTGGGGGCAATGTGGCAATGTCCAACCATTCTGCTGCTTCAAAGAATGCATGGAAAAGGAATCAATGATGCTCAAGCTACACATGATATAGGCATGAATTTGAATTAGGGACCCTTTGGTGGACATCATTTAGCTGGGGATTTGTGTCCACCAACCACTTTTCAGGAGGTTCCAAGCATGAAAGTTCATAGCCACATATTCCTGCAGGCAAGCGGGTTGAGGCCATTGATGTTCAATTCCAAAGCGTTCCTTGCTGGCAGCACCTTGCGGCGCTCTTTTTTGAGGGAAATAAAGAGAAAACCAGCATCGTGTTTTTGCTGAAAGGGGCCACCTTTTGTCTAGGGGTAACTTCTCTATTCTTTCCAGGGATCCTTCTTTCTAGAAAACCACCAACAATCCAGGGAAAAGAACGATGGCTGAAAAGAATGGGGAATCAACCCCAAGAATTTGGGGGTCCAATGTCCATTTGATACACCCGCGATGGCCGATTGTCCCAAAAACTTCTCTGGCCCGAGCCTGCTGCGGCTTCTCCTTCTACTCCTATAGCGCGAGGAAGAGGAAGAGCTGGACCTGAGCTAAAGCTGGACCTTGTGGAAGCTTGGTATCCTGAGGCGTCTTGGAGTTGGCTGTTCCGCCTTTTTGGAGGTGCTTACATGCGTGTTTCTTGAAATGGGGGACACCCCAAACCATAACCACCACAAGTTAGGGCTCACCCCCCTCCCAAAAAAAAACTCACACAACCACCAAACAAACAAACAAAACTGGGGTTCACCCCCGCCCCTCAAAAAATAAGGAAAAGCAACAAAACGAAAACACACCAAAACTGGAAATGTCGGTTTGCCGCCAAAAACAAACAAAACTTGAAAAAGTCACCCAGGCGCGAGGAGGGCGGCTTCGGCTCCGGCTCCGGCAGGTGGGCACCTGGGACTCGCTCGGCTTCGGCTTGGGAGTCGGCTCCGGTTCGGGGCTCAAACAAGGGAAACCCAAAGCCACAGCGCCCCCCCCCCCCTTCCGGTTTTGGTGGGGTTTTGAAGGCCCCCAATTTCTGGTGGCTTTGAAGGGAAATTTGGAAACCAAAAAGGAAGCCGCAAGACATTTTGCCTGAAAGGAAAGGCGAGCCACCCATGTCTCCAGTTGCTCCTTTCAAGAAAAACCAATCGACTGAGGCGACATGCAATGGACTGACGCTGGGTGAGGAACCGCAACCCCAAGCCCTACCCCAGAAAAGAAAAATAAAAGCAAACCACCTACCCACCCTCCCCCCAGGAAACAAAAAAAATGGCCCAAACAAACGCACCCAAACCACAAATCCTCACCTTACGCCTCATTGGTTGATTGGCTTGGTGGTTTGGACCATTTGGCTTCACCTCCACTTACTCAAGTCGCAGGGGAAAAACAAAAAAAACATGTTCAATAGTGGTAGATGCTCTTTTAAAACCAACCCAGGAGAAAACATATAACACAAATATTCATGTCAGCAAATGGAAGTTGAAACTTCGGGGGCCTTGAAAAACACGCACCAAACCTTCTCCCCCCTCGCGTGGGGGCCTGAGTTGTTAATCATTAAAAAAGGGGAACATGGTGTTTTCTTGTTTTCTGAAGATGAAACCTTTTACGCTCCTGCGTTTTGGCGGAGATATTCCAGGTAAGAACTCATTGGAAGATCGCCTAGCTAAAACTTGTTCCAGCGCGGGCGAGCCCCTCATTATTATCTTGCGCCATTCAAATCAGCCGTCACCCCCCGCCTCCCCTCCCCTCCTCCCCCTTCCCCCCCCGGCTTCGGCTGGCTGCAGCCAACCGGCGCGCGATGGACGCCGCGATCTTCTCCGCGGCCGCGAGGCCCTTCTGAGCCCCGCTCAGAGGCTTCAGCGCGTTGCAGGCGTAGCAACGTCCTGAATTCGCGCGAGTCGGGCGCGCTTCGGACGGAGCGGTTCGGGGGTGTCCCAAAAGAGAGAAAAATCCCCCCGGGGTTTTTTGCGCGACCTCCGTTTTTTAAGCGCGGAAAAAAAGAGTGGGTTGGATGTGTTGCGCAACCTCCGTTTTCTTGTTTGCCTGGTAGGGCGCGGAGAAAACAAAAAAGAACAAAGTTTAGTGGGCTGGATTCGAGGTGAGTTTGGGAGATTCCAATAGATATGTTGGGGTTCCCGAACGGAAGCTCCTTTAAGCTCTTCCAACCAAAATCATGTTTTCGACCTCCATGTTTTACCAGGTTTATGGGACCAAGAAACAAGTTTGTTGGTGGAAAAACAAGGTGCACTTGGAATTTCCTGTAGCTTGGCTCTAGAGAAGTGGCCGAATTGTTTCTAGAGCTCCTTTATGCTTGGATGAAGTTTGGAGGTTCCTCTAATAGCTATGTTGCCAACGTGACTGGCAGGGGGCCATAGTTAGGGTTCCTTCTCTCTTCATGTGACCATCGCGAGGACACTTCTCTGGACTTCTTCAGGGCGGTAATCTCCCGATTGGCTGAACGTCCGCAAACCCGAAACATGTCGTCGAAGTCTTTTCCTTCGATGCCAAAAGTTATGGATGATGCGGATCGGCCCGTCAACTGTGAACAGTTGTCCCCCAAACCGGACGGTTAGTGTCTGCTTCGCAGGCCGGCGCCCATTTATCTCGCGGCGGCTGCTGCGAACACCCCCAACAATGTCAGCATGTGAGTGGTAGAGTGGCAAACCTAACCTCCCTCTCACCAACATACCTCCAGGAAGGTACCCGGAAGGCCTTTTCTGGTGTTTTCCGACCTGCTGTCAGGTTCCTTTGGTGGATGGGAACGCCAAAGTGAAACGACGCCAGCTCATCATGGTTGAACTGGATCAGCTCTGAATCATACATACGATGCGGTAATCAACATTCATTGCCACTAGCTTGTGTCCTCGAATGGTGGGAAACTCACCACGGCCTCCTTTCAAAAACTGTCCCAAGGGGGGGCAACTCGATTTGTCACTGGTTGTCCTCCTCTTCTTGGAAGCATTTTCTGAGTGAGTCGGAAGGAAAAACTACGATGTCCTTTCATCACAAAGTTCTTGCCGCCGCATGGACAGATCCAGCCCTGCCATGCGTTCTCATCCTGCTCTCGCTTTGCCATCCTGTCGAATGAAGGACCACAAAGCCATCAGGGTTGAACCCCTCCGTTTGAACGCCGAAAGGCTGGGTTCAATATGAAACTTTGCACCGGGGGGTGAAGAAGTCTACCAGTTGGAGGAAGTCTGCAGAACAACGGGCCTTTGGAAAAACTCCATCTCAAACACGTTTTGGCCAGGGTAGGTGTTCTTTTTCCGGGAACTGGGGTGGTTTTCAAGAGAAAACACCCAAGGAAAGCACCCAATTCACAGGGTCCGCCATTTTGAGCCAATGGAATGAGGAAATTCCTTGGCCTCAACTCCCTTCCCTTCCGTGCCTCGCAGCAATTTTCGCCTGGGAAGTCAGCCCAAGTGAGTTCTGCCGCATATGAGGCAGGCCAGGCCAGGGGACAAGTTGGCCCTTGACACAACTAGCGGAAGAGCCGAGCCTTTTCTGGGCTGTCCTCAGATCCCCTGCTAAAAGTGACTAACTTTTAGTGGGTGAAATGGAGATCCCCACTAAAGACTAAAAAAAGCTAAAAGGCTAAGGGGATGGCTGGGAGCCACCAAGTTTTGAAAGATCCGCCACCTGAACATTGCCGCTGGTCGGAAATCAATTTGTTCGCCGCACCAAAAAATTGTGATCGCTGAGTGGTTGTTTCCCATTGCTGACCGTTTTCAATCCAAGTCCGCATACTAGTTGAGGCGAGGCAAAGATCCGGCCAACTTATGCCAGAGCCTTTCTGGCGCCAAGGCCAGGAAGTTTGTTTTTTTGGCCGAGGGGCGTTGATGTCGTCATTCTTCTGCTTTCGTTTTACCTTCTTGGAAGAGCTCGAGCTGGAACTAGAGCTGGAGCTCGAGACCATCGCCAACCGGACCAACCGCGCCCGCTGGCTACCAACATGACTCTGAACCTATCTGCGGAGTCCGGTGCCTGAACATGAGCCCCGTGGCGGTCTCTTCCTCCGTGGTTCCAGGTCACAACCCTTGGTATGGTAGCAAAACACTTTTGTTAGTTGCAGCCCCCTTCCAAAAATGAACAGAACCAAAAAAAGCTACGAACAGTGAGGAGCTACCACTATTTTCTGTAGTCAGGTATTCTGCATCGCCGAAAACACCCAAACGTTTGCTTCCGGGATGGAAAAGGCCATGGTTCTGTTCTTGTCCTTGGCTTTGAACGAAACCTTTCAGTTGCCAACATAGGTGCAGGAACCCTTTGGTGGACATCACTTAGCTGGGGATTTATGCTTACTAACCACTTCTCAGCGGGTCCCCCATGAAATTCTTAGCCATATGAGTGTATGCGTGTGTTTCTTGGGGATGGTGAGGGACCATTTTTTGACGGGTTTAAATCACCCGGAAAGGAAAAGCCACTGTCAAAAAGAATGTCAATAGATCGAATCAAACTCTTTGCGCAATTCCTTCAACTCAACCTTTACGCATTTTACGGGTCAAGCATTACACCGGTCATCCCAGCAACAAGAAAAAAACAATTGACCACGGCGCTCCTCTTCGTGAGGGTTGGCTCAAGCAAGTAAACCCATTTTGGGCATTTGTCTATTTTGAGACAAAACTTTTAACGTCTTAACAATAATTTCATGAGGTCCACGAATGAATTGTGTGCGACTGCCAAGTGTCCAAACATGTGGTCTTTCTTGAATGGAGACCGCTGTGAAACCAATGGCTCAACCACGTAAAACACGCCGTGGTTCCCCAACTGGACATGGGACAATTTGTGCGTTCAAACCGGGTGAGTTCCCCGTGATCCTCCCAAAGGAACTGGTACTTTTCCCCGAACCTCGCACGGCCAAGCACTTTCCGATTGGTCGAAACCAAGGCGTCCCTGAGTTGACACACGCTCCCGGCGAGCTATAAACGGGGCCGTGGAACAACTTGCGAGAAGCTTCATGTTTGCTGGGTGGAGACTATCCAAAAGTTTTACAGGCTAGTTGGAGCAACAAAAAATCCAACAAGTAGGTATTGGAGTATTGGATCTCTGTTCAATGGGCAACAACCACCAGGCTTTGATGCCCAAAATGCTCCGCCAGCCTTCAGCAGGCGATATTCATCAGGCGAGCAGCCCTCCTGAGTCTTGGTCCAGCCCGATTCACATACATGGGTCACACCAAACAGGAACAGGACCGCATCAAGTAGCAACCACGTCTGCTTAGTTGGATACCGGATGAAATGAAGCTGCGGCTTTAGGCTCGCCCACATCTACCAACATCCACGTGCAACTTGGAGCCTGGCGGAAATCATGCGGGGCCACGTTCAAGATCTACCGCTCGATTTCGGTGTTGTAAGAAATGCAGGGAGTCCCCAATGTCCCTCCCAAATCGACCATCGACCACTAGGTTTCTTTGAATGCGCCAAAGGCAACGAAGCAGAAAAAAATCGGAACCCGCCGTCAGATTCGCGACCAAAACCTCTGCCGCGCCTGACGTGCCATAATCGGGGCAAGGCCTAATTTTGGCACCCTGAAGCATCCCATTTCTTACATCTACATCATTCCTAGCCTGAATCACACAATCACACAATGGTAAAACGCCGCGCGCTCCTTTTCATATGGTTTGCCTTCACGATCAGCCAATCTCGCTTCTCGGGGACCATGCCTTGCTATGCTCCTCGGGTTTGTCACCCTTGCAGACCCACCCACCAGCCGCATCCCAGCTTCACGCTGTACGACGGGTGAGAGTAATCCCCCTCAACTATGTTCCGCTGTGGAATGGGTGGGATGGGTTCGTGTCAAGTCCTGGAGCCATAATGGCATGGGGTATCCCCAATTGAGGAGTGAGGTGCGTCTACCCAAGCCTACCAAACTCAAGACACCTCAACATTCCTAGCTTGAGTCACACGACAGAAACAAACAACGCACTCCTTTTCATATCGTTTGCCTTCACTGATCAGAAACCTCGTTTCTCGAGGATAATGCATTGGTATGCTTCTCCAAACAAATTTATGTACTGCAGCGTTTGTCACCCCTGCAGACTCACTAGCCGCGTCCCAGCTTCACGCTGTACGACTGGTGAGAGTAATCCCAACGCAGCCAACGCACGTCAAATTCCAAGGCAACCATCGCGATTGAGAATATATATATATATACCTTAGCCAGTTTGGTCAAGTCCTTGAGCCAAAAATGGCACGAGGTGTGCTTAATTGGGAACGAAGTGTGTCTACACAAGCCTACCAAACTCAAGACACCTCAAAACACTGGCCAGGCAAACGGTTTTTCAATCTTCGCCCGGCAAGAAAACATCTGCGCTCCTCGTCTTCTATCCTTGCTCGCTGCACCACCTCCCAGTCAAGGAGATGCGGAATGGTGTCAGTGCATTCTCAATGTGAACTGAGCACAAGGGGGCTCTGCTTCTGACAGCTTTCCACAATCAGACAGAGCTTTTGGGAAAAAGGAAGGACATGCGCCAAACGTGGGGACCCTCCAAATGGATAGATAGCCTTCTGCTCATGCCTATAAGCACCCAAAAGTAGCTCTCTGGCTCGTATGCTCGAATGAAGCGATGACCGCTTGACCAGAAAAACCGCTCCTGCCCATCAAAAACTGCGCGGCTTCGGAAACTGAACGACTGGCAAAGAAAATGAGAATCAATCTTTAGAACTGGGAATCGAGGGTCCTGATCTTCAATCGTCCACGGATGTTCCAAGTGGAGATCCGGGAAACGTGACGGGTCAACCTTGAGCCGAAGCCCCAAAACCCCGTTGATTGCATGTGATGTGCCTCTTCAAATGACATGAAACCCTCATAACCCCAGAAGGGTTTCCCTCATCCCAACACATATTCTTCCTAAAGGGGGCTCCCCCAAACGTGTCTCCCAAAGAGGCCACCTGCCTTGGCGCTGCCGGCCAGGGCCTCCAGCCTGCAACTCAGCTTGGCCCAAATCTGCGCCCAAAGGGGTCCGGTCCCGGTCTCGGGTCAAGACGAAAACGGCAGGAGGACATTCGCAAGTCATGGCCCATGCCCGTGGATCCCATGGCAAGAATGTTCCAGGACCAAACTTGGGCCTTAGACCGGGCGTGCCGGTTTTGTTCGGATCCCATGGCAAGAAGAGTTCAGGACACAACTTTCCAAGGCAAACCACTGCCGGTTTCGCAAGCTCGGGAGAGTTCAAGCGACTGGGCCGCCAGGCGGCTTCCATTCGGAGTCCAGCATCTCCATCTGGCAGAGCGAGGCTGGTTTGACTTCTTTGGGCCTGGACCTGCGATACCGAAGCCAAGGAAAACCCAAGAATGCCCAGGAAAGCCAAGCAAAACCCAGGAAAGCCAAGGAATGGATGTGATTTTGTTGCTCTCTGAGCGGACAAAATGACTTGCTTCCCCAAAAACTGGGCAAATCTTCGGCCATGTCCTCACTCTGTCAGCTGCTCTCCCCTTAGCCCAAACATCGCAGCGCACCCAGGGAAAGCCGAGCCAAATGAGGAACTCCGTGTGGAAAAGCCTCGACAACAAAAACCCCACAGGTCCACAGCGGGCAACAAAGACCCCCCCGTCTTTTCAGCGTTGCATTTTGTTTGGCCTTTGGTGCAATCCAGCTGTGAACATTGAGTGTTGCGCAAAGCGCTGCTCAAAACATGTTGTTCCATGAGCAAGCCTCAAATGCACCCACTCCCAAGGAACCAATTGGATCTGCCAGGGACAACCGCCCAAAAAGAGATCGCCTGCCTGTGGTTTCCTTTAAAACCCCAAGGACCCCGCACTTGAGAAAGCGCCACTGCCGGTTGAATCGAAACCCCGAAAATTTTCCACATGGGGATTAGGCTAAGGAAAAGCCGACGCAACAAGTTGACAGGGGCATAGACTATAGGCAAATGATTCTCCCTACATCAAAAATATATTCTGGAAAGTCACTGTTCCTTGCCTAAAACAAGGCCAAGATGAATTCCATGTCGAATCATTTTCTTACAAGAAAGGTCCAAGGTGATGAGGTCACAGACGTGGATTTGATGCGGATGTCCATCTGACAAGATCCACTTCACGCGGTTTTCGCGGCTCGGTCACTCCCTTCGAACGAGGCCATGGCTGCTCCTCCAAGATTTGAAGCCGTTCCTCGCTGGAGAGGACCTCGCAATGAGCTACCCGACCCGTTTTTTAGAGCGGCAGCTGGACTTATGGCCGATTCAACGGAATAAGCGTCTGATTTCTATATAAAGCAGGTTGGAAACTAAAAGTCCAAGGGGAATGAGAAGATTGGTCGTTTTTCGTTGGCCACATTCATTAGAATCAATTGGTACTGTTCACTGAGGGTCGATCGATGGATTGGTCAATGGGTTTGACCGCTGCAAGGGTTTCAATTGTTCTCCCAGACTGACCCGGTTTCTACTGGTTTCAACTAAGAATGTTTCATTTCAAGCTGGAAAACCTTCAGGCGGGCGTGAAAGTTGCATTTCAATAATAGTTTGCTAGTGAGCTTCGGAAAATTCCTCTTGGCAACAGAGCATGGTCATGAGGTTGCTGAGTTTTGGGTTTGGTTGGTGGTGTGGACGTGTTGCTGTGAGTTTTCGGACATGGCCATTGAAAATCCTCATGCAAGGCTAGTCCAAAGAAGGCCCTTTCACAAGGACAATACACAAAGGTGTTTTGTGGAAAAGGAAAACTGTAGAACCCAAAACCATTTTTTCACTAGTGCAAAAAGTCGGTGAGAGACGTGCCCCAAAAGGTCCAGCGCCCCGGCAACAAGCATTGCGACTTACATCTGTAAGTTGTGGGTGTTTGTCGTTCCTTTGCTATCCATGGCCTCTTCGGTTGGTATTTTTGTGCGCCCTGCCCCCCCCCCCCCGGCTCCGGTTTGCTCACCCCACGCACCCCGTTTCCGGCTTATTGACATGTCATTTTTTCCCAAGCAGCAGCCTACGTGTGCAAGCTGAACAACGAACAACAAAGTGTAAGTGTAGCCAGGCCAGGCGGCCTGTGCATGTTTTGTGATTTTTCGGCAGAAGAAAGGCAACTGCAAAAGCAAACGAATGGTATGGGGCAGGCGCAGGGTCATGCAAAGTCAAGCACTAGCTCCAGCAAGGCGACATTCTCAAAGTTGCCGCCCAAAAAACAAAACACTTCAATCTATTCGTTCCAAGGGATCCGGAGCCTGCCTGAGGCACGAAGAAGCGGAGTGTGATCCAGCCTGGCAGAGACGCATTTCGGCCAGCGACTGTCTCGGCCAAAATTTGGGCGGGTCGGCCGTACCAGCAGTCGCCTGAGCCGCAGGTCTTTGGGCATGGATTACACAAAGCACAACCAGCACACCAAGCACACAAGGCGCACGAAACACAAGACGCGCAAAGGCACACAAGAGGCACACAAGAGGCACACAAGAGGCACACAAGAGGCACACAAGAGGCACACAAGAGGCACACAAGAGGCACACAAGAGGCACACAAGAGGCACACAAGAGGCACACAAGAGGCACACAAGAGGCACACAAGAGGCACACAAGAGGCACACAAGAGGCACACAAGGCACACCAAACGCTCGCAATGCATAAAAAGAACGTAAAGCAAATAAGGCACGCAAGAGGGGCACACCCGCAAGCAAAGCACAACAAGCGCGCAACGCACACAAGACTCAGACAACCAAAAACACACAAACAAACAAACAAACAAACAAACAAACGCAGAGCACCAGCCCACAAAGCACATGCAAACACGTCCTGTTCATAAGCCAAAAAAAAAAACGGCCCCTTGGTCCAAAATTCGACGAAGCGCTTTCGCGGGTTGAGCCCCCGGACAGTCATTGAGGTCCACGCCCCCAACGAAGGCGGCGCTGCGCAGCAGGGCGACGGCGTCCTGCGCTCGCCGCGGAGACCCGCGCAACTGCACCACCGGAGCTAAGGGAGCACCAAAAACGACAGGGTTGAGGATTTTTACCTGAAAAAGGAAAGCTAACAGGCTCAGACAGCAGGGTTGAGGATTGGTGCTTGGAGGTGGTGCCTGAAGGGAAACCAAAGGTAACAGTTGCCAAGAAATCGACCCTGTGGCTGGTTCAGGTGCCATTGGCCAATTCGCGGTGTGTTCTAATCCCTGGCGCAGTCAAACAGCGGAACCTCACCGAGCCTCCCGGTGAGAAGGGTGAGCACAATCATCCACAAGTGAGTTAAAAGTGCGGACCTTGAGCAAAATGATGCCATTTGGACGGTGTCCAGCTCGCTTTCCTATCCAAACGGACCCCTTTCGGATCGAAGCAAAAGCCCACGTTTAGAGAGACCTCGGCATCCGATTGTTGCTTCCAAAGTGGGCATTTTGAACCGGCATTTATGGGCCCTCCAACCCTCCAACAGTCCTCTGTTCCGGGTGATCCACCAACCTGCCTGGTTGTTTCATCACCTCGACCTCAGGCCGAAAGGCACTCCTCCGCCGGAGCCGCCGGATCCACCTCCGCGATCCTCCGCCGCACCTCGGCCCAAGGGATGGCTGAGTCCTCGCTGCAGGCCTCAGGCCGGCGGACGCCGAATCCCGCCGGCGCGGCCAGGGAAAGCGGCGAAAGGAGGTGCCAGGAGCGCTGGACTCTTCCCCAGTTGTTTTTTCCTTGCCGTGGAAGGGGCGATTGTTCTGCTTGTGTGATGTGCTTTTGGGCCGAGATTCTGAGAGGGAAAGAGCGTTGAGAAAAAGGCAGAGGTTAGATCCTTACCGGGCTGTTTGAGTTCACAACTTGCTGATTGCTTTGCACAAAGCGCGCTTGATCGAGGAATCGGATGGAATCTGGGTGGCGAGTCCCAAAACAAAGCCAAGCACCTGGGACGCTTCAATCCCAGAAGGAATCAAGTCACTTTTCCGCATGAAATTGCGCGTGGGGGGAGAGAAAAAAAAGTGTCGGGCTGCACCCCCCACTTCGCAAAGGTCGGCCAAAATCTCGGGGCCCGGCGTCCAGACCTGAGAATCGGAGGAGTGTTTGGAGAGCCTCCTCAGGTCTGGTTGGTGGCTTTGATGCGCCAAGTGGCGTGTTCCTGGGGCTGAAAGAGTGTTTTAGCAGTTCGTGGCATGGACAGTTGGGGTGTCTTCAAAATGCAAAAATTGCCATGGCACCCAGAAAAGGGGGCAGTTACGATCCTGTTGGGGGGAGGGGGGGACTCAGAATTGGTGAATCAGATGGTTGCTGGTCCGGCCAAGGCAAGAGGGGAAAAACAAACCTAAACCCTACAGTCAGCTGATCGTGTGGATCCTATCCCCAAAGCCAGTTGACACACCAAAGCCCTGCAACGCTGAAAGCCATAAACCCTCGCGTTAGCCTTCTGGCACCCAGAGCCTAAACCCTAAAGTTTGGCAAGTCGGCAACTAGGACTCGGCAACTCGGATTCGGCAATCAGGATTTGGCAGCCTGGGAATTGGCAACTGAAAAAGCCGGGAAAAGCCGGAAGCCTGCAACTGGGATCTGGCAACTGGGTCTGATGATCGTTCGGCAAGCATGGAGGAAAGCTGCTGAAGCGCAGCTGCTGAATCGCAGATGTTGGGTCCCACTGGACAAGCCGGACACACTGGACAAGCCGGACTTGGCAACTTGGCATTAGCCTAACCCTGGCACAGCCTGGCGTGCACTGAGACAGTGACGGACAAATGTTTGGGGTGGGTTTAGGGTAGTTCGCTAAGCGTAACATCCTCAGCATCGGCTTCAACATCCTCAGCATCACCAGGCTTTGGTTGGCTGGGTTTGGAGTGGCCAGGCTTGAGGTAGATGGTTTAGTGCTGGTTTATGGTGGGGTTGTTCGGGGTTGGTCTCGGATGGGTTTAGGGCTGGTTTAAGGTGGGTTTAAATATTGGTTGTGTTTAGGCTGGGTTAAGGTAGGCGGCACATAGCCAAAGGGACCAACCAACCAACCAACCAACCCACCCACCCACCCACCAACCAACCAAGCAACCAACCAACCAACCAACCAACCAACCAACCAACCACCTGCCAGGGCTAGTCCTGCGCCAGGGCCAGGCTTAAAAAATTACACCAGCAGAGACACAAAACAGGTGAGGACTGACGGGCAAGCACAAACATGCCAACAGCTTGTGGCTTTCAGCGCTTCAACATGGCACGCGTTGCGCTGCTGCACGTGTGTTGCTGGCGTGCTTCGCGCTTCAGCACCGCGCGGGAACTGAGGTTGGGCAAGCGCGTGCGATAGCGGGCGAGCGCGCGCGTGTGAACGCAAGAGTGGCTGAGCAAGCGCGCGGTCACATGGGCAGTTCAGACACACGTGTCCAATTCAGACACACACGTGTGTGCACATGTGGAACACACATATCACGTATACGACTGAAACAGTACACGCGGCACGCGCAGATGTGCACCCGTGAACATGGAAAACCAATGTGTGCTTCTTGTAA
>CAUJNA010001868.1:453379-468379 GCA_963377175.1 Effrenium voratum | reverse complement strand
ACTAATGAATCCGTCCACTCACAAAGCCGTGAAAAATAAACCCGTCCACCAGGACTGCTGGGCCAGGCATGGGACGCCCGCTTGTGCGTCCACCCAGAGAGCCGTGCCAGCCATCCAGGCTGTGGCTTGGCAATGGGCGAGTCACTTTAAATGAATTTAGAACCCCTCACGGTGAGCTGTTTGGGGAAAACACCATTTCCACTAAGCACCTCAAAACACAAATTGATCAAGCCAATCCGGCTGACGTGATAACCACCGGCAAGGACGTGCTGCCAAGTAGGAGTTGCAACGGCGCGAGCCGTCCTTGGCCAGGGGCAGACGAAAAGAACGCGCTCAAATCAAGAATCTCCGTCAGGACGCTTCAGCCCCACCCACCACCTCTATGGCGACAACTCACCGGGGCGAGCAATCTGATGATCTTCTGCCAGCAATGTTGTCGCCGCTTCCGCCAAGTCAAGCCATGCCCAAAAAAAACGCCCGCTGCCACCAGAGGCAAAGTGATCTGGGAGCTGCTGGCATTCAAGCTGCCTTCTGGTTCGATGGGTCTTTGGTCGCTAGACTGACAAAGGGTGTGGGCACAGTGCTTGAGCAGGTATGCTCATCATTGGGCAGGCGTGGATGGCTTGCTGCACTGGTGCTTTTGAGCGGGTGCGCTTGCTATTTGGCAGGGACGGCGCTGGGCAGGTCCTCTTGAATCGCGGGGGAAAATGTTGAATCGCACGTGCTGAATCGTTAAAACGAGTTGTCGAATCATAGTTGCTCATTTGCCCGCAAACACTTGCTGAATCGGCCCACGCACATACTGAGTCACAGCCTACAAATAGCTGCTGAATCGCAATTGCAAACTCGCACTTAACTAGTTACTGGTTCGCAGCTGCGGAATCAGCATGAATCACACGAATAAAGAGAGGCTCCGGCCCAAAGCCCTAAACCCCTTTCTGTCAGATGATCAAGCTGGCCCAGCAGTTGACTGTGTTTACAGCAAGCTGTTACCTAGGCGGAGACCCGATACCTTTACAAGTTTCGGCTGTTTGAAAACAGGCCAGGAGGGGGTGCGTTCCAAGCAAGACCCGCAAACACAACGGGCACCCCTTAACCACCATCCAAACCACCCACTTCCGCTTTAGGGCTTCCATGTTAGCTTGTCAGCTGGGACGCCTGTTACGCCCTAAAAAGGCCAACTGGAGGGAAGCCGAAAACCAACTTAGCTCCCCCCAAAAGGGCGGGTTTCCCATCTTACCCTCGGACCCGTTCAAATCCCAAACAAATCCAAACCACCAAATCCTTTGGATTGGTGGTTTGGGGATGCTTGAACGCCACTTCCTTTTTGAAGTTGAAGCCAAATGAGCTCCAAGCCACGCCAAACCACCAGCAAAAGGGGCAAGGATTTGAGCGCGCTTGGATCTTTGGGGGGCATTTTTTCGCTTTTCGGTACGTTTCTCCAGCCCCGACAAACCCAACGCCACCACCGCCGGCGCTGCGGCGCCGGGCTGCCTCGCAGCTCCGCGGAGCGGACGGACGCCACGAGACACGCCTCACCCGGAGCCGCTGACATCTGTAGACCACTAGGTCCGCCAGTAGAGAGCTTAGGGTTTAGGGTACCCCGCTTTTTGTCTGTAGTCTATCTTAGTGGAACCCTCCCAACCCAAAAAGGGATAAGGGGCGCTACTGGAAAAACATAGACTACTGGTGACCCCCAGATTCATAAAAACCCCTGTTTGGTAATATGCGGATAGGATTTATGACTTTTACATCCCCAAAGATAAGATACAGGGCACTAGAACCAGGAGGTTCTGAGCTGCGCGCCAAGCTCTTGAGCATACCTGCAACGGACTCAGAAACCCAGGCGCGCGCGTTCACGTGCCTGAAGTTTCCTTTGCGGGCTCCACGTATAGCGAGTACTACCGCGGATGGTTGCGAAATCCGCTCGCACCACTTTGAAACCATGGTTGAAACCATTGCTTTCTGTATTACAGGGGAATCATCATTCCATGGGTTTCTTTGGTGTTACGTCCATCCACAGTGACAAGGAGGGGATTTTGCTTGCGCCTGCTGTTGCTTCAAAGGCATCCATGGACAACTCTACAGCTGGGTCCAGGGAATCGCGAGACCTCATCGCGAGGGTGGGGGTAACAGCGAGACCTCATCGCCAAACGTGATCTGCCATCATGCCAGCTCATGGGCTTTCAACTGCAAAAGGAACATGAAAGCCGGCGATGCCTGCATCCACTGGCCACACATCTCTCACGCCTGCAAGAACAGCAAGTTGAAAAAATGTTTGGCGTCAAATAGAACATGGCCAACAGGTGGTTTTGAACGCGCTGCTCGTGTGGAAGGGGACAACTTGAAACGTTAGGGAACCCCCCGTGGGTTTTGCGCAGAAATATTGCCCGGCACCCATCCGGCACCCAGCCCGGCCTAAGCTACATGGCATCGAAGTGAGAGGAAATCTGGAGTTGACTTCGAAAGAGTTTTCGGCTGTGCATTTCAGTCAAGCCTTACCTGGAGGCATGCACTACACTCTCTCAGTAAATGGAACTAAGTCTTTCAAACGGGTGCTGGGAGCTTCCACATTTGTCTGGGGGAGAGTACTTTGGCGAGGTCACTGGACATGGAAATGGCTTCACTCACCGGTGCTCCATGGTGTTTGCTTCGATTCCTTGATCCTGGCCAGCTCACGTACGGACACATCGCCCCGCATGAATCAGCGGTTCCTACAGTGATTGATCCCGAACCCCAAGGCGTTAAACGGCCTGGGAACTGATCGCATTCCATTCCAGCGCCGGCCACCTCAAGTTCGGAAGTCTAGATTCACAAACTTGTCCGCATGTGTCCTAAGACGCGAACTGAGTGGTTTCCCCCTACTGTGGACGAACGAAATCCTGCACCATTTTGAAGCCATGGCTGAAACCATTGCTTTTTCGTATTTACAAGGGGAATCATCGTTGCAGGGTGTCTTGGTGGGGCGAAATGGATTTGATTTCGTCCGTCCACAAAATGTTCGCTCAGATCAGCTTCCCTTTAAAGGGCGCGTCATCCGTCCGACTCGCCCAAGCGACTCCTCTGGTGGCACCACCGGCACCGGGTCTGCCCGCTCCACCCGTTTCGCCCGCTTCGGCGCGCGTGGCAAGTCCTGAAACCACGTGAGTCATAATCAAAATCCGGTATCAAAATGAACTAGCCAGAACCACGTAAAGAACTAAGAAGGCGACCGCAACTATTTATGGTTGGGATTGTCCCTTGTTAGCGTTCATCTACCCGGGATTTGATTGTGGCTCACTTAAAGGAAACATGTTTCAACAGGCTGGCCGAACCCCAAGACCCTCTCCAGCCGTGGTTCTTCAGGAAAAAGACAACAACCGGTCCCAACACGGAGCCACAGATTCGGTTTTCGTGGTCTCTCGTGATGACACCAGATTTTGGTGAGCGAGCCCCAGTTCCCCAAACGTCCTCCTCCTGGCTACAGTAGCTGTCGGTAAATCTTGCTGGAACCTCATGCGAGCCACTGCAAAACAAAGATAAAACCGGCGACGCGGTGCTTTTCGATTGATCAAGAGAAGGAATCAAAAAAAACATTGTGTTGCAGCGCTTTTGCAACTTGTTTAACAAAATCCATTGGGTCGCAGCGGCCTTTCTTTCTCCAAGCTAAACCCTGGCCCGTCCTCGTGAAGGCTCGGAGGTCCTGGCTTCAAGGGCGAGCCTGATTGGTGTTTCAGCTACCCCAAGAATCGAAAGGACAAGGGGCATGTGAAGAAATGGGGCGGTTTCATTTGCGGTCCTTTCAAAGGCGGCAAAACCGTCGAAAGCTGACACCGAAAAAGGCCGGCCGGCCTGCAGCAAAGGAGGCTGGCATGCGCCGCCGCGCCTGCGACAGGAGCTTGAGAACAAGAGATTTCCATACTCACCATCTACTACATGGCGCAAACATGTGTACCAAAAATAGCACCTTGGCAAATGGAAACAACACTAATACCTACATAAGGAAACCTAGGCCTGAACTGTTGAGCCACGCCGGCATCGTTTCGAGGGTGCTCCTTTCTACATCACTTCTCCAGCCGCAGGCAACCTGCAAGCCTGCGCACGGGGCGCGCTCGGCGGCAGTTCCTGCACCTGCAAAGGACAGGCACAGTTGGAACAGCCGTCGAAACGACTTTGGCGTGTTGATATTCTGGTATATGCTGGTCCATGTGTAGTGAAGCTTACATGCTTCAGGGATGTCAAAGAGACGACTGCGGCTATGAGTCAAAACCCAAATCGTACCCCCAGTGAACATCCCAATCCCCGCTAAAATATGCAAAAAATGGGTGGTGCACCTACCCCAAAATGGTACCATTGGTGGACCCACGGCCATGTCAGTATTCTGGAAAATTATGGTCCATTTGTAGTAAATCTTACATGCAAACGGATGCCAAAGAAAACGGAAAGTTCAGCCCTTGCAATTCATGAGGTGCTGCAATTCATGAGGTGCCCCTATCTTGTCCAATTAAACACGTAACACTGCGAGTCCCAACGTTCCCGTTTGCAAAAAAGACATGATGCGCATGTCCTTGATGTTTGAACCACGGCTTCATGGAAAATCCAACGGCTGCCAACGCTACAATCAATCTTTCAAGGGGCACGGCCGCGCTGAATCATGCGAGAACTGCCTCCCTACCGGTGTCACGAAATTGACCTTCCACGTGCCCTCTCACAACCGCTAGCCAATGAAGTGGGAGGAGGGTGTTTGCTTCACCAACGCTGAATTGGTACATTTTGCCCAAGTGGGTATGAGCTATGAGTCTACGAGTGGCCAATTCCAAGCTCCAGGCGGGCCTCAAACAACGTGTATTCACAAATCAAACAATCCATTGACGAAAAAACAACAGCACCGAACGTCAGCCTCTTCTTAGACAGTTCTTCAAGATTCCAGGGGTTGCACATCAGAAGCATGCGTTTCTTTAGGCGAAAGCAACATTTCGCTTCCCAAAAGCGCAGCAGCCGAATGACTCGCTAAGACTAGGGAAACAGGCACGTGGTGTTTTTGTTGATTAAGCTCAGCACACACGCACGTGTACACTGGAAGCATGAATGTGCACATGTACGTGCAAGACACACTTTGCGCACAGGTGTACACACTGTCCACAGGTATGTATGTAAGTTGCGAAAACGCTGCGAACACACATTCGTCTATAGACACTGTGACAAACCAAGAGCACGCCCTCATACGCAGAAGGCACATACTTGCATGCTCGTACCATTCTCAAATGCCCGTGTAAGCGCTGGGCCATGTGAATACTGTGCACATATACACGCCCGTACTCAGCTGCCCAATATGGTCCCTTGCAAGTGGCCCGCAAGCCTGTTCCTAGATGATGGACTGCAACTGGTTCCTTCGTCACGAAAAGCATGTGCAAGCACAAGCGTGTACTGCGACCACACGCGTACACACCAGACAAACAATAGCCCGGTATCTCACGCCAATGGCACCACCCTGCAACAACCTGCGTCCTGTGTCAAGTCCCTGCGTCCCGCGTTACGCTCACCAACAAAACCTCCCAACAGCACTCTCCTTCCTACGCTCGCCTGTGGCTCCCTCTGCCCTGTGTCACTCACAGCAGCACCTTCACCTTGCAACAGCGCCCCGTCTTGTGTCACGACCACCGATGTCAAGAACCTGCACTCACTACCTGTGAAGAAAAGGTTGCAACATCCGACGTGTCCATCGGGCGCGCCCTTTTCCGAAACTGCCACGCCCCGCCCCCTCGGGCACCTGCATGGAGGCTTCCATTCCTTACGGCCATGGCCAAGTGTCTGGCTCCAAATACGGAGCCCCTGATTTCATGTTGGTTTGCCTTTATACCAGCCAGCTAATGTAAGCCTGATGTCCTTTTTCTCCCCCGCCCAAATTCAAGCCCCTCGAACAGCCAGGCTTTGCCCCCCCGCAAAGCGCAAGGTGTGCAAACTGAAGGGTCTGGGTCTTCCATTGGAAGCCTCAGGAGCGTGTGGATGGTTGCGCAAGAAGACCAAGAGGAAGCCAACCATGTCTAGGGCCTGCTTTGAAGCACCGACATCAGCGAGCGGTTTAGACCTTGAAGGAGGCAATGACCATTGGATAAAATGAACTTGGGAATGGATCAAACGCCTCTGAGCGCAACGTCATAGTCCCGAACTCCTATCCATCAGTGGCCCTTTTCTGCCACAACTGCTTGGCTCAAACCTGCCCTGCCCCTTCGTGGAATTCCTCGGCAAGCGGCAGGCTTGACCCATCAGGCGACGCCATGGCATGGCTTCGCTTTGGCCATGAACTTTGCTGGCCCTTGTCTGAAGGCACGTTCCTCGCCCAGGATTCGAAGCACGTTCCTCGCCAAAACGCTTGTGGAACATAGAGCTGGTTCAACTGGCCTTCGACTGGCCGAACGAATCTTCCTGAGTGACTAGGCTGTTGTTTCATGCCGGCCCTCCCCGCGTTGCACAGGGATTTCAGCCAAATAACTCCAGAGCCCATGCGCTTGCATCTCGCAAACGGTGCAACAGCCAAGCTCCAATGGAATCACGCCTGCTACATGGCTCAGGGTCTGTGAGTGCGTGCGTGCGTGTGCGTCAAAAGCCGGGGCCTCCAAACCCAAACTGTGGAGTCCCGGAGCCCCTCACTTCTGAAAGACGCGGGCATGGAACGGGCGCCTCACACTGACACCTCAGCTTGAACTTCGCCGCCAGGCTGTAGCAGTCGGCTGCCTGGATACTGCTTGCACCAAATGGGTATGGGTGAAAATTAAGCCACCAAGGGGACCACTGGTTTTGGCCCTTGTCTCCATTTACCAGGGATCCATTTTGGGTGCCTATTTTTGACCCACTGCCAAATGGGAATCTGGGGAAAGGCTCCTAATAGATCAAACTGGAACCACAAGGTCGAAGGATGAAGAGAGCTGATGAACTCCCCACCACAGCGCCGGCCTTTAATTCTCTTCATTTGTCTTGTTGATTCTGCCTCAAAATGGGTACCCAAATCATGCAACCCACCCTTATTTCTAGAGGAGTCTGAGTTGATCGCGACTCAAAAGCGCACTTCGCCTTAGACAACGATGAGGCGCCGGTCCCTTTTGTTTTCACGAGGCCGGAATCAAAAAGTCCCCGCTGTGAGCGTGGCGCACAAGCTCTTTCCACAGGGACGGTGTCTGAGACGCCGACCGTGCAACGCAGGAGGTCGAGGTTCAGAATACACGTGGAGGAGGAGAGCATTGATTTCTGGGCGAAGCGGGGTTGCCTTGAAAAAGCTTTCCTACGCAGATCTGCATTCTGATTGGAAAGCTGGGGCTCCTGTAGTTCTGAGTGTGCCGTTTCTTTTTAGCCTTGTGTGGGGTCCCCTTGAGCACCCACCTAGAGGAAACCGACTTTGAATTGGTTCAAAAGGAGACATTGAACCACCACCTTTAAAGGATCTTTGAACCCTAGCGCCGAATTTGTTGGCTTCAATTTGCTGTGCTCCCCCAAAAGCTTGTGGGCATGATGCAGCACGAATTGGCCTAAGCACGTGCAGAACTCAAAGAGCCACGTTTGTACACGCCACCCTCCGTGGGGAAACCACTGGATGTCCACTTGGAATGAGTCTTCCAGCTGGCTCCCCGCTAAGTGTGAAAAAAGCGAAGGAAAACGGGGCCGTCTTTCTGCCGGTATACTTATGGGGTCTCCAAGTGCAAACTTGCCTACCCTTCACTTCGTATGGGACTCATTCACCTGCTGGATTGACCAGCCTTGAAGGATTGTGGATCCACCCCTATAGAATATGAAAAGAGCACAAAAAAAGGACCAACAGGGGTCAAAAAAAGATGAAATCCACAAAAGCGCATCCATGCTGTTGTGCACGAGTTGACATACTGTCAAAACGTAAGGCCGATATCGACACCAAACCGCTCAAACATCCACTCGCTCGGACGTCCACCTGTCCATCCGTCCATTGGTGCATCCACTCATGCATCCACTCGCGCGCGCGCCCCCCCCCCCCCCAATGGCTTCAATTCTTCTCTCTACAACCCCGTCCTCAAATCGACCAGGCTTGAAGGATGCCCTCGAAACTGGACACCCCTACTATGAATCAACCAAAAAATCGACCGGATCTCTCTTAAACAGGAACAACAGGACAGCCCCTACTTTATCTATCTTCATACACCAGGACTTCCTTCGTGGGTCAACATTCGAAAAATTCCTCCCATCCTCGTCCACCTCCTGCACCACCGGCTCCGACATCGCAGCCTCTTTCATGGCGCTGAAGTCGAAGCCCCACACCTGGGGTTGATTGGTTTTCCCCTCGCTTGGACCACATGTTTGTTGAAACTCGCTGGTTTTTTGTTTTCTGCAAGCTCGCAAACTTTGCGAGCCAAACCTGGCGATCTCAGAGGAATTCATGTTGACCACGTTTTTTGAACTGGTGCTGGTTAGGCGGTGGGGTCGGTGTTAGGGGGTCCTCCCCAGAGCTTAGGTTTTTTGGCAAGCTCGCGGAGCCAAACCTGGTGATCTCAGTGGAGGTCACGTGGTGAGGGTGTCAGGACCTCATGGATGTTGCGTGCGAAAGGGTTCGCAATGACGGTTAGAACAAAGTTGTTTAAACATCCAAACAACCTCCTACTTATCCCTAAAAGCCAGGTGGGGGGGGAGGTTGTGTGTAGCCCTGAATCTGGGTGGTTAAAAATGAGAGCCCCAATCTTAATCTGCAATTCATGGTGGGACACCACTGCAACAAGGTACTACCACCTGCCACCCAAGCCAGCGGCTTCCCTTGAAAACAAACCTGGGCTTAAACAAGACAATGGCAGCACCTCTGAAAAGGGGATATCCTTTTGGTGGCATCTCTACAAACCAGCCAACCAACATGGTGTCTAATTGTTCATTGGCCTGAAGTGGGGCCTTGTGGAAAGTGACTTGCGGCCCCGGAGCCAAGAAGCAAAGCCATGGTCACTACTCCACATGCGCCATCCGTTCCCTTCCTTCCAGGTTTACGCGCCCACCGAACAAACATGGGTGAGTGCCAGCTTGCTGCTTCACTACTCCTGCATCAGGTCTGGAAAGCCTCTTGAGGCGGCAACACAACGTAGCACGACGTGGTTCGTTTGATGCGATGTCATGCCAAGTGATGGCATGACGCGAGGCGTGCGCGCTCGAAGCGACGTGACGCGCGGCCGCGCCCCTGCGAACCATTTTTTTGGTTCGCGTAGCGGTTGCAGTTGCCAGCGGCGTGGCTGTCTTTCGGGAACGGACTCAAGGACGAAAGAAAGAAAGAAAGGTTTAGTTCAGAAAGGCTTCCGCCAATCCGGGCCAAGAAGAAGTTGACGGATGCCTGTGTTTATGTGAAGGGGTACAAAAGGAACCGCAACTTGCTTTTTCTCGAATGAGTTTGCCATTGGTTTGACAGCAAGAATAGATCAGTGCAGGCAGACTTGTCCCTTGGCCACGCAGGGAAAAGATATCGCTGCTACTACTACTACTACTACTACTACTACTACTACTGCTGCTGCTGCTGCTGCTGCTGCTGCTGCTACTACTAGCACTACTACCTGCGCAGGTTTTTGGATCCTGAAAGAGAGATATATATAGTAAATTATCATATGGAGAGCTTCAGACCGAGTCCGTTTCTTCAACGCTTGGGCGGTATTTGGATGACCTTGGTGATGTGCTCCCTGAATGGTGCAAGGACGGAAACAATTGGACCTATGGGCGCCTGACACGGATTTTGCCAAAGTTGCTGATCTTCGGGCAGGTTATTAATGGAAGGTACACCATGATGGTGGATGCCGACTTGTTGCCACTGCGTGGGGTAAAAAATAAGCCGTTTTGGATCTCTTTGAGCAAACCTACGACCCAGCATGCTTTGGCAACACCGCTAGGCGTGCGGCGAAATTTGCGCCTTGGTTGCTCATGTTGACAAACAACCACGCCATGTTCTGGATAGTGTTCCCAGTAATCCTGAGTTCGGCGAGCAGCAGCAGCAGTCTTGTCGGATGGATCCTCCAGGTCATGGTTGAAAACATGACCGAAAGGATGGTGTTCTGGTGAAAGACGAACCTTCTCCGTGACAATGTGTTCACATCCGAGGTATCTGCCAACTGCTGAAATCCATATCAATTTTGGAAGAAATGAGTTCCCACCCTTTTGTAACATTCTTAACCGGACCCGACATCTTGAAGTCATCGACATACACTGCGAGCAGGAGTCGAAGTTTCGAATGCTAGAAAACTGAAGGCCAGGCTCCAGGGTATACAAGACGGAAACCAAGGGATAAAAGAATGTCTTCACAATGCTTCCCCCACAGACCCCCCGAATCCGGGTGACCATAGAGAGCAAGAACAAGTTGCACCACCCGATCGCTAAACTTTGAGGCCCAACCTTTCGGCCAGCGATATTTTGGGAGGCGCACCCACGTCTTGATTCCCTTGTATAACGCTTGCGTGTATGCCTGCCGCCCCTCGGATTGTTGGGTGCAATTTCCAGGCATATCTCCATCGGCATCGATGGCTTTGGCAGCTTCCATGGTGGAAGGGGCCGATCCAAGTTCCGCGAATAAAGCTTGCTCAGCGTTGTCATCCTTAACATTGTTCCCCTGAAAAACAGTCCTTCCTTTGAACTTGCGAAGAGGATTCCCTTTCTGAAGTTCACTCCCTTTTTCAACACAGATTTCAACTACTTTGCCAACATGGACCTTTTCACTTCTTCCCTTGGCTTCTTCGACCACTCCCGCACAGTTTTGTAGTCCCATGCGCCCTTACTTTCAAGGTTGTGCCACTCCACATCAATTTCCTTTCGCCCCACCGGTCTAGCAACCATTGCATGAATAATGGGGTGCAGGTGAGCTTGAAGAAATTTACAACGATGTTGCCCAACGTCAGGATTCGCCGAAAGTGCAGGCAAAACCACAACATCCAACGCGTCCTCAATAGTCTTCTCATCAGAGTGGTTCCCAATGCAAGGTGCAACAGGCATAAGAGGAATGGTTGAAAATTCGTCCTCCAATCCATTGTTAACTGCAGTAGTCGCCGGCCTAGCCTTGGAGGAAGAAGCATCCGGGTCCTCGGAGACTGGCTCATCAGGAAAAGCCTTGCGAGCCTTCTCCCGTTCTTCCTTGATGATAGCAAGTCTCCTTTGCTTCGTTGACATAGTTTTCCAAAGAAAAGGTGGAATACTATCGGGTTTGCTTGATCCCGAATACCTCCGTGCTTTCACGCCCCCCGCATCGTAATGAGCACTTCCATCTTTGGGGACAAGAGTGTCCATACTGGTCTTCAAATCGATGACTTTGACCATTTCTTCCGGCGCAGTACCCTTTTCGGGGGAAGCTTTGATTAGCTTTCCGAGGTTTTCGGCGAGTTCCTGATCATCAATGATGTCCTGCTGACCTGGCATTTCTGCCGGCAAATCCTCCTCAAAGAGCGGCGCATCTAATGCAGCTGGATCAAGCGTTTCAGGAGCGTATTCAAGCCCTGGCATTACGCCATTCATGTGCAAAAAATGCCGTTCGACCATTGGAAAAGAGAATTCGCCATTTGGACACTTGATCTGATTCACCCTCAGCGGAGCAATGGGTTGATCATAGTCCTTCTCCATCAAATCTCGTCAAGGAATAAGAAGAAATTCGTGACGCCAAAGAAAGTCAGGATGAATAGGATACCCCAAAAATATTCCGGCCCTGGAGGTAGGCTCAAACTTCAAAGGCTTGTTGGGTCGATTCCTCGGGCCAGTCCAAAAGTTGACTTGACAACCAAAAGGCAAATGTGGTCCGGGAAAATCTTCACCAAAACGTACCTTCCAAGGTGAATGATAATCTGGGTGATCCGTGATGCTGTGCGCCATGCAATAGTGTTTAGCCGCGCGCGGCCAATATGAATGGTGCAAACCAGCTTGTTCAGGTTGGTCCTTGTGCCCTCGATAATTGCCCTGACGTTCCTCTCGGCAATGGCATTCGTTTTGGAAATGTAGTTTGTACTTTGAACATGCTTCCATTCTAATTGATCCGCTGCTTTCACAAGTTCAGGAGCCCGATCACTGTAGAATATGTTCACGGATTCCCCGGTGCGGACAAAGTGTTTGAAGGCCATTACGCATTGGTGAGAGGTTTTCCGTGCTGCTGGGTAAACATAACGGAAATCAGTAGCAACGTCTCGAACGACAAGTGCAGCCCTGGATTGATCAATGCCGAGTTCGCGATCATCTGAAGTTATAAGATGGTCTGCCGTAAGGTGATCACCAAACTTCTTAGCCTCGACTTGTGTGGAACCTCCCTTTTGTCTTGATGGATATTTGTACATCTTCGCCCTGTTACAAGTTTCGCAAAAGGGGTTCTTGGGAGTGTGACACATCAAGTGCTGGAGCGAGGTTGCCTCATCACGCAAAGCAGCTTCACCGGGTTCGCGAGGAGCATCCTTCACAACGGGCTTAGACACAAACTCGGAAGCGATGACCTTAAGCGCATCTTCAGGAGAAATGCCAGGGCACTCTTCAATGACCTCACCTTCCGGTTGGCTGGTTGCATCTTCAAGCAAGAAATCGTCGTTTCCCAACTCGTCCCCATCATCCTCATTGGTCACAAACACTTCTTCCACAGCTTCTGGTTCTTCGTCAATGACTAAAACCTCATCCTCGATTTCAATGGGAGCTGATGGCAAAGTTGTAACCTTAGGAATGCTCTGTGACAAAGCTGGAACAGCATTTTGGGTCTCGGAAGGGATGAATGGCACATTATCTTTGACCTCGAGCTTGATGCGTGAACCATCCGGGAGTCTGAAATAAGGTCTGCTGTGCGCTCTCCAAACGAAGTCATATCCGTCTTTGAGGCATCTCATACCCACGGACAACACGGATGGAGTCTTATCAAGAGCATACGGCCGAACAACGCGATCGGTCTGTTTGATCTTGACAATGGCCTGCTCGGTACCGAAAATATTCCCATTGGCAGTGGAAAACTTCAGCGGTTGAGATGATTCGTAAATACACCCCATTTGCGCATCCGTTCTCGACAGCACGTCCTGAGCAGCACCCGTATCCGCGATCCATGGAATGTGAGAAGAATCCATCGGGAGATTAGCAACAGCAGCATTTTCCTTCTTGGGGGAAATGTCAGGCTTCTCTGGCTCGGCCGTTAGGCCTGCGGGAATGCAGGAATCACAGCCGAAATCAGAGTCGCATTGAAATTTGCAAGAAGTCTTCGTGCCTTTGAGCAAATCCTTCACCATAGCTTCATGCATAGCGCCGACAAGAGTTGCGTCTGAAACAGCTCTCTCATCGAACTTCGGAATGTAATCAACAGGAAACTCATGTGCAAACCTTCTCGACGAGGCAATGTAGGGCCAAAGCTTGCCGTCAGTCTCATAGTTTGTAAAAGATGGGTAATCCGAGAATTGCACACATTTCTTGATACATGGCATACCCTGGAAAACATCATAATTCACACTAGGCAGGCAAGGATACGAGGCGACCGGGCCGAGGGTCGCGGCGCACACCATCGCCTGAAGGAGGCACACCGCCGCACTGCTACCTTTTGACGATCGCGGAGACTTGAGGGACTGAGAACCCTTCGAATCTTTCGAATCCTGAGAAGAAGGCCTGCTACTCTTCTTCTTCTTCTTTTTCTTGTCTCTCGGCGATGTCTTGGGGGTGTCTCCACTAGTGCTCTTGTCGGCTTTTGGGGCTGGAGCTGCCTTGGAAGTTGCGGGGTGCTGCCATGGGCAGTCTTTCCCTCTCTCGCATCTGTTCGCTTTGAAGAACTTGCACACCTGGGGCTTCGAACCAGGGGGGCTCTGCGAACGATACTTCCTTGGGGTCTGAGACCTTGATCCGCCCTTCTTGCCTTGCCCCTTACCTTTCGGTGCCTTCACATGTTCGAATCGGCAGTCGGAACCATAGGTGCATTGGCCAGTTTGAAATTTCACACATACACCCTTAGGGATTCCAGGAACAGCAGGGTTGTTCGATGGAGTCCGGCCACGTCCCGTCGTGTTGCTCGACATAGCGTCCCGCATGTGAACAAGCCGCTTCCGCTCCAAATAACTCCTCGATGCATCAATCAAGAATTTATAGGAGTGTTTCTCCGTCCCTTCCTCAGCCCGCTCGTATTCATTGAGATCATGACTGAGGGGACGAAGCTTGCGAATCTGGCGGTGGAACAGCGCCTCGAGGGTCTTCTCATTCTGCTCATTGCCCATTCCAGCGATGACCGTGTCCCATCTCGTCATGAAGTTCTTGAGGTCCTCGTTGATGAGCTGGACAGAGAGCAAATCCTCGAAATCGTAAATTGCACCATGTTTAGTGTTCGTGCTGAAGTGCTTGTGAATCATCAAAAGAATCTGGCGTCCCCTCGCGTATCGTTTCTCCTTTGCTTCTTGTTCTTTGCACATGTCGACTTGCCGCGCGAGGTCGCCCTCCAAGATGTTCGTCAGTGCCGATGCCAGCTTTGCGTCAAGATGAACAAACATGCCTGAATCACGAAGGATTTCGACTGTTTGACCTGGGATCCAAGTTGCCTCAATCCACTCAAATGCCTTCTCGGGTTGATCAGAAGTAGCAACAACAGCATCCCTAACTTTGATCCTCCAATTACGGTACTGTTCGGGCTTCGGCACTCGGGGAATCTGAAGTCTGTCACCCTCCTTTACACGAACGCGTTCCGTTGTCGGATCGCTCGAATTCCCTAAGTGCTTCAGTAGCTTTCGTCGAAACGATTCATCCGACGCCGTTGAAGTTGACGATGAAGACGACGAGGGGGAAGATGACGGATCTCGTCGCCTGCGCCGGCTACGGTCCTTCTTCTTCTTCTTCCTTTTCTTTTTCTTGTCCTTGTCATCTCCACCATCACCATCATCACCAGGCCAACCGTCTCCGGTAGCAGCATCGTCCACGGCCCCGGCGGGAACGGATCCGTCTTTGCCGTAGGGGTCGCTCCCGACCTTCGTCCAACTGTGTGAGGAAGCATTCGAAAGTCCGGGTGGAGATGCGGCCAAAGGAATTGTTGGGATAGCCAAGGGGGTAGCTGGTGCCTGC
>CAUJNA010001868.1:385879-448379 GCA_963377175.1 Effrenium voratum | reverse complement strand
TTAAATGAGTGGAAAGAATTGAATGAACTGAATACATTGAATGAATTGGATGAATTGGATGAAGTGAATGAATTGAATCCATTGAATGAATTGAATCCATTGAATCCATTGAATGAATGGAATGCATTAAATGAATTCAATGAACTGAATGCGTTGAATGAACTGAATGAATTGAATAAATTGAATGAACAGAATGAATTGGATGAAGTGAATGAATTGGATAAATTGGATTGATGAATTGAATGCACTGAATCAACTGAATGAATTGACTGAATGAAGTGAATCGAAGTGAATTGAATCGAAACGAATTAAACTAAATTCAAATGGATTAAAATGAGTTGAAATGAACTGAAATGAATTGAATGAATTGGATGAATTGGACGAATTGGATGAATGGATGAATGGATGAAAGGATGAATGGATGAATAAATGAATAAATGAAGAAATGAATGACTCATGAGTGAGTGAGTGAGTGAGTGAGTGAGTGAGTGAGTGAGTGAGTGAGTGAGTGAGTGAGTGAGTGAGTGAGTGAGTGAGTGAGTGAGTGAGTGAGTGAGTGAGTGAGTGAGTGAGTGAGTGAGTGAGTGAGTGAGTGAGTGAGTGAGTGAGTGAGTGAGTGAGTGAGTGAGTGAGTGAGTGAGTGAGTGAGTGAGTGAGTGAGTGAGTGAGTGAGTGAGTGAGTGAGTGAGTGAGTGAGTGAGTGAATGAATGAATGAATGAATGAATGAATGAATGAATGAAATGGAATGAATGAATGAATGAAGGAAGGAAGGAATGAATGAATGAATGAATGAATGAATGAATGAACGAGCGGCGAACAAACGAATGAATGAATCGAATGGATTGGAATGGAATGGAATGGAATCGAATGCAATGGAATGGAATCGAATGGAATGGAATGGGAATGGAATGGAATGGAATGAGGTGGAATGGAATACAATGGAATGGAATGGAATGGAATGGAATGGAATGGCGTGGAATGGAATGGCATGGCATGGAATGGAATGGAATGCACAGGAAGGGAAGCGATTTGGAATGGATGGAAGATTGAATGAATGAAGGATTGGATGGATGAATGGATGGATGAATAGATGGACGAAAGAACAAATGGATGGATGGGATGGGATGGGATGGGATGGGATGGGATGGGATGGGATCGGATCGGATGGCATCGCATCGCATCGCATCGCACCGAACCGAACCGAACCGAACCGAACCGAACCGAACCGAACCGAACCGAACCGAACCGAACCGAATCGAATCGAATCGAATCGGAATCGAGTCGAGTCGAGTCGAGTCGAGTCGAATCGAATCGAATCGAATGAATGAATGAATGAATGAATGAATGAATGAATGAATGAATGAATGAATGAATGAATGAATCAATGAATCAATGAATCAATGAATCAATGAATCAATGAATCAATGAATCAATGAATCAATGAATCAATGAATCAATGAATCAATGAATCAATGAATCAATGAATCAATGAATCAATGAATCAATGAATCAATGAATCAATGAATCAATGAATCAATGAATCAATGAATCAATGAATCAATGAATCAATGAATCAATGAATCAATGAATCAATGAATGAATCAATGAATCAATGAATCAATGAATCAATGAATCAATGAATCAATGAATCCAATGAATCAATGAATCAATGAATCAATGAATCAATGAATCAATGAATCAATGAATCAATGAATCAATGAATCAATGAATCAATGAATCAATGAATCAATGAATGAATGAATGAATGAATGAATGAATGAATGAATGAATGAATGAATGAATGAATGAATGAATGAATAAATGAGTGACTGAGTGAATGAGTGAATGAATGAATAAACAAGGATTTGAATACACAAATGAATACTGTAAAAACTAACAAAAGTAGTAAAACCGTAAGCAAATATTGCAAATGCATAAATGAATAAGTAACGGCATGAGCCTATTAATAGAAGTCATAATGATAGAAATGCAATAACAATACTGATATCAATAGTCATAGAAACGAATATACGAATTATAACGATAACTTGTATGTGTATATCTACATATATATGTGCGCGCGACCTACACTGTCAGCCTAACTTTAATGTATTTTAGGCCTCTCTTTTTTCGATTTGCATTTGCGATTTCAGTACGACTCCTGAAACATGTACAATGTTGCTCTTTGTTTTTAAACGTGAAAGCAGGGGGTGCAGAACATCGTATTGAACTTGTATTGCACTTGCACAAAACATTGACATCCGTATTAAGATCCAAGGAAACGCAAACATACGAATTTAATACGATTGAATACGCTGTTGCTACGATGTTGTTTCGGTCTTCATTGTTCTACGACTTTAAAACGATGTCCATTGTTTAACATGAACAAATCGTAAAACCGGCGTAACCAAATCATAAATGCCAGTTGTAACAAAATCATACTAAATACACCGTGGGTTACAAATATGCGTGTGTGTGTATATATATTTATATTATATATATTTGTATATATTTATATTTATATATATAGATATTTGTGTGTGTCTCATGTAAAACGCGCAAAGCAGGCGTCGGCTTGAAGTTCGAGTCGAATTGAAGCGCACTTGCGGGCAGAACCAGCAAAAACGTCTGTGGGGAAACCATGGAGGTTGAAAAACACGCCAGCGCCCCTCAAAACCAGCAACTGCAAAATTTGACCTCATAGGCCGCCCCATGCTCCGCCAAAGGCCAGGCCGGAGTTGTCGAAAACAGGGACACAAGGATCGTGTTGAAGGGAAACGGATTCCCAGCTCGGGCGGGCACGTCTCCGAAGTACTCGTAGTGGCTCCTCTTGTAGTCAGGGTCCTGGGGTTGTCTGAACAAATTTGGAGCCTCCACAAAATGGGACCCATCTCCTTGTGAATTCCCCCCACTCGGGCATTTGTGTGTCAAAATAGGTGGACCAAAATGAGCGATTTCGATGTGGCTTCCCTCGAGAAACAACAACAAAAGCACGCGACCACATTTGGAGCCAAACTCTCCGTGTCTAACCCAGCCTCCATCAGCGACACGAACAGCTTCGCGCGGTCCGGGAACATGAGGCCATCGGGCTGGCGGGTCGAACCGCGTGCGACGTCGAAACCGCATCTGCAGAGGGATCCGTTCCACAGCTCTAGGATCCGCGGTTTGGAGCGGCGCTTTTTGTGTGGATTCCCCCTGTTCTTCTCCTTGTTGGTCCTTTTCTAGCATTTTTTCGCATTCTTTCAATATCCTACAGGGGTGGTTTCCTACAACAGCACCTACCCAATTGAGTGGAAATCTATCGCGTGACAGGAGTCTAACCATACTTCCCCCGGACCATGTAGCCCACTCAAACAGAGCCGTTGGGACTGGCCGCTGGCTCCTCCTAAGCTTCATCTGAGTCATAATCAAAACCCGGTATTAAAATCTTCGACTTTGAACCATGCTTCAAGAGTTGAGAAGCCGGATATCCGCAGCTATTTGTGGTTGGGATCGTCCCTTACTAACCTTCACTTACCCGGGTTTTGATTGTGGCTCATCTCATAATTTGTTGTTGGGCTGTGCAGCTACCCCGCGGGCTGCGGAGCACAGGGTGAGAAATCAGCGTCTTGACCGCGGAACGTCGCCCAAAAAGTCGCCCAGAAAAGTCTCGAAACGTCGCGACACCTCGAACAGTCGCGTGGAAGGTTGCGAAGATCCGAAAAACAAACGACAAAATACATTGGAAGAGCTTGAGAAGGACACCGGTGATCTGTATCGAACAGTATTGTTGGAGTCATTTCCCAGGGTGTCCGGTGACCTGCATATAAGGAACCAGCTTGGTTCCCCTTGTAGTCGGGTCATGGAAAGTGTTTTGTTTGGAGGGAATGCCGCAACTTGCCGCGATGTTCCGGAGGAACCACTAGTTTGAACAGTTGCGGAACTTCGATCGAACTCTTCTAGACTTGCCAGCGGCTCCCAATTTGTTTATGTTGGTTGATGGAACTTCTACCCTTGGATAAGAGTTGGAAAGCAGCCAAACCTACAGCAAATGCCCTGGATGCCTAGGCTTTTGAAGATCGCCAGGATCTAGATTCAAATGAGTGCTTCTTGAGAATGACTGCAACGAAAAGACGACTCTTGGATAACAGTTGTTAGAGATTGTCCCTAGGGCAAACTTGCGTCAGAATTACGCAACTGAGGGGATAGCCCTGGAACAGCCCTGGACACTGGAATGATGTTGGAAAATGCCCTGCAAAGAAAGAACATGGATTTGGTCAATGTTCCTGCACATTTGCTGGGGGATCCCAATGGAAGCCAAACATTGGATTCACAGAATCAATGGCGGCATTTTGTGCAAATTTAGGGGTCTTGAAACGAGTTGAATTTGCTTGCTGGGGATTCCGGATCAAAATGCAAGATTCCTTTGAGATAATTCCTACACAACTGAGGGAATATCAGTTGAAAAGATTTGGGCTTTAGCCTGGAAAAAAGTTCGGGCCGATGCTCTACTCGATCTAGAATCTAGAGTCTGGGATCTTGCACAACTCTAGCTCTGGCCAACATGTAAAAATTTACTCTATCAATCTCCAATCCTGAATCTTGGACAGCGCTAGCTCTGGCCAAAACTATAAAACTCACTGGGTCAATCTGCAGAAAGCTATCTTCAGGAGTCTTCCGTAGATGTTGGAACTTTGAACTTTGCAGGCCAAATGCCAGAGGAAATCAACACAAGATGGGAAGTTAATTCATGAGATGTAGCGTGAATAAGTGTGACTTTCACAAAGATGCATATCATGTGTATATATATATATATGTGTGTGTGTGTATGTATGTATGTATACATGTATGTATGTATGTGTATGGTATGGCATGGCATGGCATGGCACGGCACGGCACGGCACGGCAGGGCAGGGCAGGGCAGGGCAGGGCAGGGCAGGGCAGGGCATGGCATGGCATGGCATGGCATGGCATGGTATGGTATGTAAAAGCATATGTATATGTACATGAATAAGTGTATGTACATGCGTATGTATATGTACATGTATATATGTATGTGCATATGTATATGAATGAAATGTAATGTACTATAATGTAAAATAATGACATGCGATGTATGTAGGAAATAGCGTATGTATGTGCGCATGCATGCATGCATGCATGCATGCATGCATGCATGCATGCATGCATGCATGCATGTATGTAGTGTATGCATGCTTGCAATGTAATGTAATGTAATGTACTGTAATGCAATGCAATGTAACGTCATGTGATGCAACGGAATGTAATGCAGTGTCATGTGACGTAAGGTAAGGTAAGGTAAGGTAATGCAATGCAATGTGTTGTGAAATATGTATGCTGCGCACGCATGCATGCATGCATGCATGCATGCATGCATGCACGTGTGTATCTCTTTCTGTCTGTCTGTCTGTCCGTCTGTGTGTTATGTTAGGTTATGTCATGTTATGCTATGTTGTGAAGGCGAATCGCATAGTTGAAGGCGACTCGCATAGTTGTGAAGTCAGAAAGCTGAATTAGTAATTAGAACGACGACAGCCAACACAGAGAAAAAACCGGGAAAAAAGGAACTCACAAACACGCATATAAAAGTTGCGCAAACCGCCAGACAAGCCGAAAAATTGCAATGCCAAACAAATAGAAACAACAAAATGAGAAAAAGCAAGAGCAGTCGTAAAGTTGAAAGTCGCAAAGCCGAAAAGTTTCGGTTTTGCTAAAAGTCGGGGAAAGTCGAAAGGCCGAAAAATCACAAACAAACAAAAAATCCCGAATGGTCGAAAAGCCGAAAAGTCGCGACAAGTCAAAAGAACATATGAAAAGTCGAACGGTTACGCAAAGTCGAAAAGCCGCAAAACGTTTAAAAGTCACGAAAAGTCGCGAAGTCGCTAAAAGTCGCGAAAAGTCGGAAAAGTCGGAAACACCTTTTGACTTTTTGACTTTTTCGAGAAGTATGCACCGTTCTCATCGGGTACCATGTCCCACGGGGTAAGGACTTAGTTTTTGTTGGTGGCGCTAAAGGGAAACCAACAGTAAAGCCGTGGGTGCCAACCTAAAGACCGGCCACCCAACATGTCAAGAACCGAGGCCCACGAAGCTTCGAAAGCCCGGCCTTGAGAAAGCGATCCCTTGCCTGGAGCAACTCCTCGAGCCGGGCCTCGTACCTCGGGATGCACACACACTCACACACACCACATCACAGACCTGTGAGTCGGCGGGCTCTGCGAACACACCATGTTGGCGTTTTCCGGCACACATGCACGCGGCTTGCCGACCGAAAGCAGGAGGACACACATGTGTGCTTGCTTCACACACATGTACGTGGAACGAATGCCCTCATGCACTCGTTTCGCAAACACACACACAGACACACAAACACAAACACAAACACAAACACACACACACACACACACACACACACACACACACATGGCGTTCCGACTTTTGGTCTTCGAATCTCGGCCTACCTTGTTGCTGAACTGATTTCTTTGGTTTTTTGGGGGGGAGGTACCAATGTTTGTTGAACATTTGTTTTGTTTGGTTTTTTTGTTTTGGGGAGGGGGCGGCGGAAATGTTGGGAATCCGAACGGAAAACGTTCACTTTGGAGCTTTCCACGTTTGGAGCAAACCTTCCTGCGTTCGGCAAAGACTGAAGGTGTGGCCCACACCCGGCGCAAAGTTGAAAACGGGTGTTCCCTCTTTTTCTGGCTGTCAAAAATGCATGTGTTAAACAAATATGCTTGCTCGGGGTGACTTGCACATGGAGCGGATTCAGGGCGGGTTTTGCGGCGGGCCTCTGGGCTGGATCTAAGGTCAGTTTAAGGCGGTGGTGTCATGCTGAGTATACGGTTGGTTTGGGGCTGAGTGAGTGTGAACACAAGCACTTTGCTAGAGTGCGTGCATAACAAAGACACACACACACACACGCACGCGCACAGGACGTGTGCGTCTGGCGAGCACACACACACACACACCCACACACACACAGACACGCGCACAGACACGAACACACACACACACACACACAAACACACACAAACACACACACAGGCACGCGTTGCAACAGCCCGCGCATGCTTGCTACGTAGAAATGTGTTTGGCGAACGCAGATACACACGTGCATTTTCTCGCGCATTTATGTTCGCGTCTGATTGCGCCGCACAGTTACGCATGTGTTGCATAGCCACATAGATCGAAGTTCTACCGTGAGTCTTTTTGGCACCTTTGCGTTTCGCAATGTTCGCGTGTCTGCTTCAGTTTAATGCACTCAGGTGCAATTATTTTCGGCTTCCGGGCGCCCACTGGTTGGCCATTTGCCAAGAATGTTTGACTTGTGTTTTTGGTACACACATGCGGCGCACGCGTGTGTTTCATTGCTATACACGCCTTTGTGTTCTCCTAGTGGTGCAGCGAGCGCGCGCGCTGCGTACGACATGTGTGAGTTTCGTTGTGCACCCCTTACGTTTTCTACGGGCACGCGCTTGTCTTAGGATCGCACGCAGGTGTTTGTTGCTCTTGTGTTTTGAGCGCTCCCGCTTTTTCTTTTTCATTTTTGCGAAAGACGACATATGTGCATTGCACACGTGTGTTTTCTTGCCAGTTCTCGCAAGGATACGCGTGTGCGAGTTCTGCACACACTCATGCACATGTGTTTCCCTGCAAAACACGGGCGTGTGCGTGTTTTCCGGAAAAGCATGTACGTGCAAAGCTCGCAGTAGCACGGCGTTGATATGTTTCATTATCAGGAACAAGCACATGTGTGAGTTTTGTCACGCGGCCTTTTTTCATTCGTGCACGTTTGCTGCACACGTGTGTGCTTTCTGAGCGTACATGCGTTCATTACGAGGAACCGTGCGTGTGCAACGCGCACAGGTCGCTATTGACACAAAAGTGTGCATGAGAGCGCAGGTCGTTGTGTGTCTAAGCAAGCTAACACGCGTATGTGTTGCGAAAACACCCGGGTGCGGCAAGCGGTCAGTAAATGCTTGTGTGTGTGCACCTTCGCAAAAAAACGCGTGTGCGTATTGCAAAACGTGGCATCGCAAGACCTTGTTCTCGCATGTTTGTTTCATGTCCGTGCTGCACACGCGTATCTCCGCAAAACAAACATTCGTCAAAAAACACGTGTGTGTGTGTGTGTGCGTGTGTAACAGGAAAGCACGTGACGTAGCCCGGGCAATTCAATTCGCCAGATCAACCCCGCGCTCTTTCTGTCTCTCGCGCACATGATTGTCTCAGTGCCGACCTGCACATGGCAAAACTTAAGGGGTTGCGCGCGCGAGTCTCTGGCGGAAAGAAGTGTGCGGAAGAAATACACCACCGTATTCTCGCGCGCTTTACGCTCTGCGTAGCGGACACATGTCATGTGTCAAGCCGTGAAACACTCTAGCCGCCACACACGTCCTGTGACGCGCGCGCCATGTGGATGTTCTGAACACGTGTGTGTTTGCGAAACAATGCATTTGCAACACGCGCAGCCCGCACACTACAAGACACAAGAATAACACCGCAGCGCCACATCGCAAAACAAGAACGAAACTCACACGCGCGCGGTGTTACACACATCCTTCGCCAAAGGCCAACCACAGGGCGCCTCAAGCCAAAATAATAACTAAATGCGCGTCGCGACACTCGCGCCCGATTGTCAACAGAGTTTGTGCGATTAGCGACCTGCGCGCGTGGCAAATTCAAATGCATGTTTTCGCACAACACGCGCATGTTCAGCAAACCCCCATCCCCGCGACAAGGGCACACACGTGTGTGCGCGCGGCAAGACGACGCACAAACTTTTTGCCGCAAAAGGCAAACAAGTGGGTGAGCTCAAAACACAAGAATACACAACAACTCGCGCTCGTGATTGTCAAAGAAGCGCGTGCCTGTAGCAAACATAAGGGCGCGCAAAAACAAAACTCACACATGCGTAGATGCGCACATGTCCGTTGTAACAGGCCAACGAGTCAGAGCCCGAAGCCAAGAAGCCTTGCACCTGTGGGCTTGAACCTGCTGTAGACATGCGCACTTTGCGAAGAAACTGTGTCGCCCAGCAGAACATGTCAAAACCTTGTCCTCGCGAGGTTTTGCGTACGTGCTGCACACATATTCCTCCGTAAAAAGCGCACAGCGTGCGCAGCACAAGCTCTTGCAAACGCGCATCACGCAACTCGCACACGCACGCGCTCACATGTTTGTCTCAAGCGACCTGCACGCGTGGCAAAACATAAGGGTTTTGATGCACATACGCAAGATATTGAAACTCAACACCGTGTCTCGCAAGCTTTGTGCACACACACGCACACTCGCACACACACAGGCGTGAAGCAGGGAAACATTTGCGCACGCGGAACAGAAGCACAAGGAAACGCAAGCCACGAAGCTCGCACACATGTGTGTCCACAACGAACCATAACAACACAGTGTTCTCGCTCAGTCTGTTTGCTTTCAGGCTCGCAGCCCAAAATTCTTCCACCTGCGCGCGTGAACCTGAAGTAAACGTGCACGCGTTGCGAAGCACATAGATGCGGGAACCGGCTCGCACACACGCGTCGTCCAGCAGAGCATGTCACAACCGTGTTCTCGTGTGTGTGTGTGTGTGTGTGCGTTTGTTTGCGCACGCGCTGCGCTCATGTGTCTCCACATAACAGGCACACGCGCGTTGGCAAAACACACCTGTTGCGCAGGAAGCACACCGCTTGCGCAGCACAAGCACTTGCAAACGCGCGCCAACACGCCGGCGCTCCTCAAAAACAACGCCCTCGCGCACATGCTTGTCCCAGTAGCGACTTGCGAGCACAGCTCAACATGAGAGTTTTCTTGCACATGCGCGGGCTCTTGGCAAAACTGTCAAGACCACGTCGCGCAAGGAGCTTTACACATGTTCCCGCACAACACGCGCTCACACACACGCGTCAGGCTGGGAAACTTGCGCGCGCGCAGCAGAAGCGCACGAAGGTGGCATAACAACACCGAGTTCTCGCGCAGTTTGTGTTCCTAGCGAGCTGCCCACGTCGCAACTGCGTTTTCCCCATGACACACGCATGTTCAGACAAGCCACGTCCGTGTAACAAGGAACCACTCGTTTGCGGAGCAAAACAACATATAACTGTCTTTGCGAAAGGCGGGCAAGTGCACCACAAACAACACGAACACCCGCGCACGTGATCGTAAAACAATACGTCGTGGTTTTGCAAAGGTCCTTCGCAACAGGCCAACCAGCAGGCACCCGCAGCCACCTGCAGCCCAAAACACTTTCACTTTTCCCTGCGAGCCTGACGTAGACACGTGCGCGTTGCGAAACACAAAGATGCGCGGAGAGGCTCACACACGTGTCGTCCGGCAGAACTCGCACGTTTGCTTTGCGCACGCGCTGCGCACATCTGTCTCCCCGAAACAGACACACGCCTGCTCGCAAAAACACGCGTGTGTGTGAAAAGCAGAGGAGCACACGGCACGCAAAGCACAAGACTTGCAAGCGCGCGTCAGGAATCTTGTGCACGCGCGCGCTCGAAAACAATATCCGCACCGCACGCTCATGCACATGCGAATGTTCCTGCGCGCTTTATGCTTTACGCATACATTTATGTTTCCAGGCAGGGAAGCGCTCGTGCGCGCGGCAGAAGCACAAGCGAATGTGCGTCACGAAACACATCTCCCTCACACGTTTGTGTATTCAGCAACCTGCGTGTGTTTCAACCTTTTTCTGCAAAACACACACGCAGGCTCGGAAAGCCCACATCTCCATAGCAAGGAAATACCGTGAGCGCGCACGCGGAAAAACCGCACACACACACACACACATGTTGCCTCCGATCCGTTCCCGAACCCTTGCTCTCACGCACCGGTTTGTGCCATTAGCGCGCGTTGCAAGTGCGCAATGTTCGGAAAACCCACGCCTCTGTACTACAGGAACACACGTGTGTTGCGCGGTAACAACGCACAATTCTCTTTCACCAAAGGTGAACAAGCGGAGTAACGCCGGAAGCCAAGAAACCGGCGCGTGCGAACCTGAAGTTTACACGCACACATCGCGAAACAAACAGGCGCGCAAAGAAATTCACGCATACATGTCGTCCAGCAGACAACGGCAAAAACCTTCTGCGCGTGTGTTTTGCACGCGCTCTACAAACACAAAACAAACGTGGTGCGCAAAACACGTGTGTGCAGCTAGGGAAACATTCCTGAGGCGCTGGCATGAGGAAGTAGCCCATGAAGAGGGACACCTTAAGGACACCCACATGAATTAAACTTGTGCGGCTACCCGAAAGGACTTGTGAAACATTGTGGAGTCCCACTGGCGTTGTTGCAAAGTTACTAAGTTGATGAGTCCCTGCACTCCCCCCCCCCTAAACTGGCCATGGATTACTGCCCTTTTGCCCAAGTCCAAAAAAGAATCAGATTAAGAGTTCAGCCCTCAATCAAAAGGAGACGCATGTTGTGGTTGAGTCCTGAACCGACTACCTGAAGTGTTCCCGGCCTTAAACAAGAAAGCCGCCGGCATCTGCACCTCCCCCCCCAAAAAAAAACGTGGGAAGACAAACTCCAAAACTCAAGCCACGGACTCCACTACTCCAATTTGAATCTGGGTGCGTCTTTTTGGAGATAGCCCTTTTCATCTTGGTTCAAAGGACACCCATCATTTTTAGCGTCTTACCCTCCCTTCCCCTAACATAGAACCTGAAAAAAGGGTACCTGGAAGATCATTTTCCTCTTCAATGGACCCTCTGTCAGGTGCCATGTTTGTAAAAGTGAGGGCATTCTCAGACACACTCTGCGCCCACAGGCCGCCCTCCTCCGACTCCGCTCCCGCGGGGCCAAAAACGGCTCTTGGGCCGCGCGGCGATGATGTCCGCCTTCTCTCCCCCGGGAAGTTGCACCAGGCTGGCGGCATCCAAATTCGCATACAAGCGGCGCTTTTCTTAAATGGGAATGGGTCAAAACATGGGTAGCCATCATGGAGTTGGACAAGGGGCTTCCTGAAATTGAAAGTAGCCTTTCAACTTAACCCCCTCCTGACAGCTTCCATGATTGTTGGAGGGAGGGTAACCCCAAAATGAGGTGCATGGAAACAAGGAAAGCCTGAAAAAAAAGGAAACCTGGCGGGTGAATCCTCCGATGTCTTGCATCTGGCACGACAAACGCCTCGGAGTTTGAATGGGGTGGGTAGAAAGATGGTGCAACTTCCAAGGCATGGAAATTGTGGAATGGCCTGGGAGCTATTCTCTAGCCTAGATTGGCACGCAAACCGAGTAATGCAATCACGCATTGTATTGCTTTATGGCGTCTGCAACAAGGCGCCAACATCTTGGCACTATCCAACGGCCCAGGTTGGCACCAACGCCAAAAGAAAACGTGGTAACCATTGTCTGCGTAGTTCGGAGGGATAGCTTGGGACTGGGGCCTTCTTTGAACAAATTGTGTCAACCCTTGACACGCCTTGCCTGGGCTTGCCACACACGAACTCGATCACCTGCATGGCTTGCGGTAGGGAGCGGGGTTGCCAAGCAATCACCTGTTGAATAAGGGATCCGGACTGTGCAGCTTTCTGTGAGCCATGAGGGCAGTCAGCTGCTATCTCCGAACACCTTGTTAAACGTTGTTCTGGTCAGGTGCCGGTGGTCAAACAAGCAGGGCTCGCCCTGTTGAAAAGGAAATGCCCGAAGCCGGGCATAAACCACTGATGATTCCCCAAGACGGGGGACCCCTTAGCACGCCTGGCCTCCCCATATCCGTTCTGCCGCGCTATGGCGGCACCCAGTTCCGCAAGCTCTGGATGCGCCTGGTCAAAATCAAACCAACCCGAAGCGGTCGCATATTTCACCAGAGGGCCCAAATCATTTTTCTGTGTTTCTCCCAGGCTGAACTCTAAAACTGAAGGGGTTCCGTTTGGTCTCGCAGCCCCCCCGCCCCCTCGCCGTGTTCTCGTATTGTTTTTGCTATTTTCAGTCCAACTCATACAAAGCTGGGTTCTCGGGAACGCTGCATCTTGCGCATGGCGAAAGCTGCTGTGCGCATGGTAGAGAGCCCAGCACATGCTGCAATTCAGAGCGCCCTGCTGGCGACGCTCTTTTGCAATCTGGATGTGGGTAAAAAATATGTACCCCCAAATGGGAACCCTGGTAAGTGGAAAATATGAACCAAAACCTGGTCCAATTCTTGGTGGTTTAATTTTGACCCATACCCATATGCTGAGCCGCGCACTTCCAGAGCGATGACCTTTTTGGCACCAGCCTGACATATTGGTTCTCAAAAGAAGGCTCGAGCTTCTGGCTTCTGGCCCTGGATATCCCCCCTACCTTAAGGGGAAGGGGGTGGGGGGGGGGTCCCGAATTCCGTTTTTCTAGTCACCCCTTTTGAGGGGGTGGGGATCCCTGGAGAGCATCGCAACACCCTCCCTGAACAAAACAAGCCATCCAAACACAACTCGATCAAAGCAGGAAACATTCCAGCCCTTGCCACGCTGACAGAACATGTTGAATCGGGAAGGAGCGGCTCATCAACACAAAGAAGGGATCTGCCTGCACTCGGAATCTGTGGGAAGATGAAGGCATCCTCAAATTGTTTAGGCAGGGGCTTCAAGCGTGGCCAATGTTGAAATTGGAGTCCCTTCACAATTGTTTGGCATGTTGTGTCAGTGAAAACAAATACATGCTTGTGTTGGCGTTGGCCCCCAACCTGAGGAGCTCATTTGCCAGTGCAGCCAACGGTTTTCTTCACATAGCTACGCTTTTCGGAGGCGCGTTTGTCTGTCGCTGAACGGGCTGTGGGGAGCTGAGGCTGCCAATGGAGAGCAGGCCACGCTGGCTCACCAGCGGGGGACGGAGTCCTCTCCCTGCAGTGCCAACACTTAGGCTGGCAGGGGTTTCGGGTGACCCGAGTTTTCCCTGGTCCGAGTGATCTTGGCTCTGATTCTGCCAGTGCCTTCAGAACCTTCAGGACTTCATGGGACCGCGCGCGTCGCTCAGTTTCGCGCAGCCGCACCCGCGAGCTGCTGGCAAGGAACGGTCGCAGCACGGGGTCGCAGCGCGGGGTCACGATGGCATTGACGGCGAGCACCTCTATGTTGCGCCCGTCACAGAGGGCGCATCCTGAGGCCCGCACGCCACGCCGGCGCAAGTCCTGAGGGCGCGCTCCAGCGGCAACGCGCGAGTTTTTCCGGAAGGCGCCCAACTACGGAAGAGTACCTTCCCTGACAGCCGCAGCGCCCCCCGACGCTACCAAGGTCAGGCGGCGGGGGCCGCGCTGCGCCTCGCTCGGAGGGCACGTATCTCGAGCTGATGCAAGACAACTCCAGACGCCGCCTAGTCGTGCTTGCAATCGAGGTTGGCGGGCGGTGGAGCACCGAAGCCGTTGATTTGATCCGGCAGCTTGCAAAGGCTCCTGACAACCTGTTCTGCGTTGCAGCGCCCGGCTTGGCTGCGCACGCAGGTGCTGCTGTTTCAATGCCCTGCCAGCCTCTGCGAAAGATGGATGGCCCCTCCTCACGCGCTGGAGGCTCACGCACGTCGGCAAGCAAATCTCTCCACTCTGGCAGGGCCCAAGGGGCGAGAATCGTGGGTGGTAACTTCGATGCACAACTGGGATTCGGAGAGCGGAACGACATGTTGACGCAAATTGAACCATCTTTCCGACTTGTTATTGCTAATGATGACGCACACGGTTCGTCTGGGACATTGGAAAGTTCTTTGCGTTTGCCGCAGATGCGTTGGACATGGGTTCAGACCATCGAGTTGTGAATGCCTGACATTGGCCGCTTGTGAGAACAAGAAGGCGGAGAACGCATTGTGGCTGGAGGTTTCCCAAGGAGCCTCAGCAGAGAAGCCTTCTCCACTCGTGGAAATTTTGGGGAATAAAAGGCGATAAGAATCCGAAGATGCTTGCTGCGTAAGCCCACTGCTTTCTATCCTCTGTAGTGGTATCAGAAAATTTGTGCCATACCTCTCTCCGATCCTTACCGCTCAGATCTTGCCTGTTTGACTTTAGGCCTCCGTGTCCGGGCAGCCCGTTTAGGGCGCAGGCGGGTGAGAAAGAAGATAACCCTCGTTGCAAACAAATTGAAAAGGACCATCATACGGAACCATGCATCAGCGTCACCAGCTGCCAACTTCCAGTCATCAAGACCACGGTACCAGGAAAATTGTTCCAACTTGCTCTTTCATGGGCCGTCCAACTTCCCCAACTTCCGACGCCTCAACGGTCGCCAATTCAGGATGCGTTTGCTCCAGCGTTCAGGCGGCAATTGCGTCTGCCTCCCAGTGTGTGCCTTCTTTGTCTCCCACTGCTGCCAGATCGCTGGGCCGCATGGTCTGCTCATTTACTTGTCTCCCACAATGCGCCTTCATTTGTCTGCCAATATGTGCCTTCGTTTGTCTCCCAGTCTGCTAGATCGCAGGGCTGCATGCTCGCCAGTGCGCTCCCAGTATGTGCCTTTATTTGTCTCCCAGGCATGCTCGCCAGTGTGCGCATGTACTTGTCTCCCAGTATGTGCTTTCATTTGTCTCCCAGTGCTGCCAGGCATTTACTTGTCTTCCAATATGCAACTTCATTTGTCTCCCAGCGCTGCCAGATTGCCAGGCCGCACACTTGCCAGTGTGCGCATTTACTTCTCTCCCAGTATGTGCCTTCATTTGTCTCCCAGCGCTGCTGCCAGATCGCCGGGCCGCATGCTTGCCAGTGTGCGGATTTACTTGTCTCCCAGCATGTGCCTTCATTTCTCTCCCAGCGTACTCATGTGTTGTCTCCCAGAATGCGCCTTCGTTTTTCTTCCCTCATTTGTCTCCCAGTGCTGCCAGATCTTGTCTCCTTCATGGATCCCCGGGACGCATGCTCGCCAGAGTGCGCTTTACTTGTCTTCCAATATGTGCCTTGCCGCATGCTCGCCAGTGTGCGCATTTACTTCTCTCCCGACACGTCGTATCGTCGGGCCACATGCTCGCAAGTGTGTGAATTTTCTTGTCTCCCAGCATGTGCCAAGAAAACTCCGCCGCACGCTCGCCAGTGTGCGCATTTACTTGTCTCCCGGCACGTCGTATCGTCGGGCCACATGCTCGCCAGTGTGTGAATTTTCTTGTCTCCCAGCATGTGCCAAGAAAACTCCGCCGCATGCTCGCCAGCGTGCGCATTCACTTGTCTCAAAGCATGTGCCTTCAATTGTCTCGCAGTGCTGCCAGATTGCCGGGCCGCATGCTCGCCAGAGTGCGCAGTCACTTGTCTCCCAGTGGGTGCCTTCATTTCTTTCCCAGTGCTGCCAGATCGCGGGCCGCATCTCGCCAGTGTGCGCATTCACTTGTCTCGCAATACGCGCCTTCAGGTTGCCGCGCCAATTGTCTCCCAATCCTGCCAGATGGCCAGGCCGCATGCTCGCCAGTGTGCCAAGTACTTGTCTCCCAGATGCTGCTACCAGATCGCTGGGAAGCTCGCCAGCGTTTCATGTGTCTCCGAGTGCTGCCAGACCGCCGGATCACATGCTCGCCATAAAAGTGCTCACTGTTTGCGCATAAGCGTGTCCTCCGTCGGCGCACAAAATTGCCCGTTGTCGGCGCACAAGTGGCACTGTTGGCGCAACAGAATGTGCCTTGTTGGCGCATGTGTGTGTGCCCTGTTGAAGTGTTCGTTGTTATTTTCGCGCACACTGTTCGTGCGCAGAAGTGTGCATGCTTAACGAGCAAGCGTGTTTATTTGCGAATGAAGGTGCTCACTACGGCGCGCACAAGTGCGTCTTCGCAAAAATGTTTCTTTGCTGGCAAACGTGCAGCGTGATGACCAGGCTGGCACATGAATGAGTTTTGCAGCGCGCGGATGCCGTCTTCTTCATGCGACCAATTGCGACCAGCCCAGCAACAGCTTTACTCGCTGCGGCTTTTGCAAGGATATGAGACCCCGTTATTTCACCGGACAAACACTGTAGCAGCGAAGCTAACGCTATTTTTGTTTGGTGTCCCAAAGCGTACCGGGAAGCAACAGCTTTCATTGCCTGCGCCTTTTCCGGGATCGAGATTGCTGCCGTACCAAGCATTGCGCACAGAGCCTTTGTTATTTGTTGCTGAATGCGTTCCTTGGCGCAAAAGCGTATCCATTGTCGGCGCACGCAAGTGTTCCTTGTCGGCACACAAGCGCGTGTTTTTTTTTTTTGTGTTTTGGGTTTTGGGGCTTCCCTTTGCCCCCCTGCTTTGCCGCTCGCCTGCCGTTTTTTTCTCGGTGTTGTTCTTGTTTCGGGGTTCCTGTGGTACCCTTTGGTTTTTTTCGCGTTTTTTTCCATCGCCTTGGTTCGTCCCCCCGAAAACCCTGTTTAAGGGGACCGCCGGGCACGAGGCACACAAGCCATTTTTTTTTTTTTTTTTGCTCGCGCCTTTTTCCGTGCAGCGAGCAAGCCATTTGTACCCCGGGGGCCACCGGCTGTGCGGAGTGCAGCTAGCCGGCAGGCAGCCGGCTGGCGGTGAGGGGCGCCTCACCTGCATCTGCAAGAAGCTCACCCAGGCGCGGGAGCGCACCGTCGGCATGGCTGAGTGCCTCCGCCCGCTGGGTGAAGGTGGCAGCAAAGGCCGACATGGCTGCGTGGGACAGGAGTGCGGACCAGCGGGCAACAAGCACAGCGACCAGGCCGGCACCTCTCGCGCCTTGGCTCGCGCGAGGGCGCGCACAAAGGAGGCTGCCTCGTCACTCCACCGGCCCCCGACCTCGACGGCCAAGACAACCAAGCGGCAGCGCTCCGAGCGGAGCAGCTCCGGGTATGTCCACTCTTTGCGGCGGCGTGCAAGGGCAAGGGCGCCGCCTTGAACACGACCACCCCGGCGGCAGGGCTGCCTCGAGCCGGACAAGGGAGATACCAACGTGATGTCCACGGCGAGCTGCTGCCCGCCCCACAACGGCAAGCCGTTGGCAACAACCTCAAGCCGCCGGTCGTCGACACGATCGACCTGGAGATTCATGTCTGCCAAGCGGGTGTTGCAAGTCACCCTCGCCCCGGCCTCGTGGCACAGTCGCGCGGCGGCCCGCTCGAGAGGGCACCCGCGGCCGGAGGACACCGGCCCGAGCACAGGCTGCGCGGTAGGGAGTCCAAAGGGCGACGACACCGGCAGTATCGCTGAGAAAGTGGCAGCGGAAGGCGCAGGCGCCTGAGAAGGAGGACGCGGAACAAGTGGGAAGGATAGGACAGGGCGGGGCACGTGGGCACGGTGGTCAAAAAGCGGCTGGCGAAGGGGCCCTGCTGCGACCGGAGCAAGGCCTCGCTGGATGGGTCCAAGGTGGAGAGCAGCTGCTCACACTGGCGGCGGGCAACAGCTGATGCCGCGGCCCCTTGCCATCCGCGAACGAAGGTGGAGGGCCCGTCTTCCTGCAAGGTCGGCACCGGCACACCGTCACAGAGCTCGCGCCAGCTCGGGGGAGTCCAATCCGCCAGGCTGAGCTCGGCGCGTGTTGCGGCAGCAGCGCGAAGACACGGCACGTGCGGAACCGGAGCCTCAAGGTCACGGAGGAAAGCTTGCGCTGCAGGCGGCAAGTGCTGACCGAGGACGGAGCAATCCGCCCAACACGCCCAACACGCAGAGACAGAAGTCTGAGCAGCAGACATCACGCCAAGGCCACCCAGCGACAAGGGCAACTGGGCGATCCGTCGGGCGCGGTCGGGAAGGCCATTCCACGCCGAGAAAGTCCGCAAAGGTGGACAGAACAGCCGAGTCGTGGGCGCCGGCGAACTCGGCCGTAACCCACGGGAGAGCATCCTGAGAAGGTAGTTGCAGCGGGGGGAGCAGCAAAAGAGTAGCAACAACCAAGAGGCTTGCAAGTCATCAAGCTCGGGCAAACGCTGCAGGAGCTGGTCATGGCCGGCTCGCGACACCTGAAGCTGAGTCCGGACAAAAGTAGCAGAGCCGAAGGGGACCCCAAGAACAGTAAGCCCCTTGCTCTGCATCCGGCAAGGGACCAGCGCCAACCCAACAGGACAAGTCCGGCATGCCGGCTGGCCAAGATCCCGGGGCACGTGGCAGTGTGCTTGGAGCTGGTGGGCCAAGGTGCCATGCACATGTCCAACCCGGTCCGGCCGGTGGACTACAGCGTAGACATCGAGGTTTCCTCACGCAAATGGTTGTGCGCTGCCTGCAGTGCTGGGTGCTGGCCAAGCACGTGCAAAGCTGGCATTAAGGGGTCTCCTTGCTCACCCCCCTCTGCTTGCTGGACGATGTGCGGCACTCCTCCCGAATCGTGCCAAACATACTCCGAGGGCTCGGAGTAAAACATCCAGACAAAGGGGAGACACTCGTTTGAGCGATGGGCGGGGCGCAAAAAACGTCCAGGAGCGCTCCACGCCAAAGGTGGCCGAGAAAGGCCACTGGGCCGCCGCATCCGAACGCAAGGCGCCGGCGCCAGCGTGCAAAAGCGGGACGAAAAACCAACTGTTCCCGCCAGGGGGCGCTGAATCGCGGGCGGGCCGCGGGAAATACGGCTGCCGCTGCTGCGCCCGTGGCATGAGGCGCGGGTGGGGCCGGGCTTGGGTCAGGAATGAGGGGCTGCGCCTCGGGCTCTGGGGGCGGGGGCGGGTGGCCACGAGAACAAATCCACCTCGCTGCCGGGGCGGGACAGCAATGGCAAAGACCCGAGGACCATGCTCTGCACAGAAAGGAGGAGACGGCACTCCTGCATGGTGAGGCAAAACCCGCAACGAAAACAATTCCATTCAGGATCCCACCGGCCCTCCGTGGGACGGTGGACAGGGGCCCAGGCCATGTGACGGGAAGGTAGCTCGACCCAAGCGTGCGCAGATTCGGGGGCGAGACCCGTCCACCAACGCGAGATGCTGGCAGCACAACGCGACGAGAGTCCGGGGGGGCTGGGTGCTGTAGGACGGGGCAACTTGGGGCAAGGACACCTGCTGTTCACGACATTACGGCATGAAAGTGTCCTGTGCAAACACTGACCACCCTGACGGGCAAAACGGACACGACATGTTACGGGAGTTCACACACAGGTGTGCCACGCAACCAAGGTGCAACGAGTGCCCACACGACGGCCACTCGTACCGAGCTTCCGGCCCAACCGAGCGAAGTAGGACGACACACAAGCACACGGGGCATGCGTCATCTGCTGGCCCGGCCCCTGCTGGCTGCGAGGGGGCGTGCAACATCCACTCCGGAGTTTGGTTTCCTCGGTTTCAAACTTGTGTTGGATTCGCATTTCTCGGCTTGAGCAGATGCAGCGGGTTTTGAACGAACACGTGTATGCCAACAAGGAGCACTCTTGTGCGATGACAGTGGGCACGCTTATGCGCCAACAATGAACACTGTCATGTTTGTTTTCTATTTTTTTCTCTCGCGCCTTTTTCCGCAGCGTCTCTGTCGCAATTAAGGGGGGGCCCGGGCACCAGGGTTCTGCAAACTGTTTTTTCGGGGGCCAGTTTCCTCACCTGCACGCTGTTGGCTCCTCGCGTGCACACGACGGCCACCGGGCCGGCAGCCGCGACGCCCCAGGGGAAAATGGGCACGCAGCGAGAAGGTCACTCAAGTCCGGGCAAGGCCCATCAAGGTTGCTCAGGCCAGGGGAGGGCAAGGAAGTGAGGCTGTCAGCGAAGGCGAGCGAAGCTGCAGCGCACAACAGCGGTGGACATAAGCACTTCGAAGGGCAGGGCGAAGGGCCTCCGGCGCGGCTCCCTGCCGGCCCAGGATACAATCTTTATGCCGCTGCGCGTGCGTACGCAACAGCTTTCTTGCCCTGCCCGGCGCCGGCGTGCGCAGCCTTGACTGACGGGCCAGTGCTGGATGTCAGTGACTTCTTTGCTGACTTCCGCTGCTCCAACACGCCCGGGTTCAGGGGTGCCCGGGCGCTGACCGGGTCAACAACAACGCTGCGTGTGAGAAGGCTGGCCTTAGTCCGAGTGCCAGGGCTTCTGGAGGGTGAGCCACAGGACAGGCAGGGTTTTTTTTCTCCAACCAGCGTTCACAAGCGCAGTGAGCCAGAAACTGTTTCCAGACCCAGCACACATTGGAAAACAGGTGTGCTTGCAAGCTGCGCCGGCTGGAGGTTTCGCGAATGGCCTTCCCGCCTTCGGAGGAATCCAGGTCGCAGTTGACGAGGCCGAGGTACGCGAGCAAGGATTCGCTGTCGAGCACAGCGCCCCTGGCTGCGGTGAGTGCGGGGCAGCGAGCAAACAGTGCCGGCATGAGGGGGTCGCCCTGCTCCCCGCCCTCGGCTTGGCCAACCCCATCATACCACAAGTACAAGCTGGGGGCTGGCGACAATTTTGCCTCCCACGACCAAGCCCCGCACACGGCCGCCAGGCTTTTGCAATGCCACCAGGCCATAAACAAGGCTGCCACGATCGTGTCTGGTACCTGGCAGTGACCAGTTGCTGCGCCGCCTGTATAATAGCAGTTGTCTGGCTCATTGGTGCAGTGCTGCCGCACCCCGCCGCGCTCGGCGCAAGTTGCCTACGAACATTTCCAATGACAACTGCGTTGGGGACTCCGGCTCGGTCGTCAGCACCTTCGCGGGTATGGGCGTTTGCTGGACTTGCGGGCGTCTCTCCGGGTGACGCAGCTCACGCAGCGTGTCGTGGGTGCCTGGCGCGAGCGATGCGGCAGCAAGCGCCCTTGCCGCAGCCGAGAGCTCGCCTAACACCTGGTCGGGCGGGTCGAGCGGGGGCGGCGGCACCGTTCCCCGGGTGTTGGAGCAGTTCTTCCCACTGCCCCTGCCTGAAAAGCCGCGCGCGCCTTTCCAACTCCTCCGGAGCGCGGCGGTGTCGACCAGGCGTTCTGCTCAGCAGCATGCGCGGCGCCAATGTGGGTAACATGGTGCAAAGGCATGGCGATGGCCATCAAGTCTATTGTGGCCCCTGGCTCATGTGCGTCGTCTGCGAGCGGCACTTCGTGATGAGGATGGCGCGCCAAGACGAGGTTTAAACCGCTGGGCTGTGAAAGCCCTGGAAAGCCATGAGTTGCCACGCCCTGCACGTGTTGGGTCCTGCTGAGGCGGTTGGGGTTTCCTGTTGCGGCGGTACATGTTCTTGGCTTGGCAACTGCTGTTCGCGCCGTGGCTGCTGCAGCAGCCCATGCACCGCGCAACATGGCACCTCAGGCACTTGTTGCAACATCGGATGTTCCGTCCTGACGCATCATCCGAGTGGGCCCGGGAATCGTTCATCAAAGCAAGATGGTGGCAATACAAAGCTACAATTCCAGCTGGCGCGGGCGGCGCAGCGGGGGCCTGTTCGCGTCGTAGACAACCGCCGCTTCGGGCACTGCGAGGCCCACGCCTGGCTGACCCTCATGTGAGCGACGCAACCAAGGTGGAAAGCGAGCCCACAAGGAGGCCAGACGAACACAGACTCCGGCCCACGCACTCCGGCATGGCATGCAAGCTGCGGAGGCACACGAGGCAAACATTTTCCCCATCAATGCTGGAGATGGTCCGTCATTCGGGCGCGGGAGCCAATCAGGCGTTACCGGGGCTGCCTCCCGCGCGTGGTCTGGCAACTTGCGTGCCTACTGCGCGCGTGCTCACAACGGGGGCGTTATCCCGCACGGCAGGCCAGCGCGGTGAGCGTGAAGCAGAGCGTCGCTTCCTTCCCCGCGCGCGATCTCTAGCGTGCTGCCCGTGCCGCGCTGGCCCCTTATTGCGCGGCGTGGGCGCACAGGCGTGCCCACCGTCGGCGCAGAATAGTGTTCCCCGTTGGCATATAGGCGTGTTCTTCGTCGGCGCATAGGCGCGTTCACCGTCGGCACATGGAAGCGCTCACTGTTGGCGCGGCAGCGTTTCGGCAGTCGTCGCACGCAAACTTCCTGCGCGCTAGTGTGTTCACTGCCGGGGCGCAGAAGTGCTCTCGCATAAGCGTGTCCGCCATCGGCGCACAAAACTCTCCACTGTTGGCGTCCGACTGCGCCCCAGCAGGAGTGCCCCACGTGTGCATCCGCCTGACGACGCTGAGCGCCTTATCCTCAGCAGCGCCAGGAAGCATCGGCGCGCGACGGCTACTTTTGAGCCAGACAGCTTTCACAAAGCCACCAAGCGACCCGTGCATCGCAGCCCCAGGGAAACAATCTCAAGCACTTGGGCTTGCAGGGTGGGTGGGTGGGTGGGATCACAGCAGGTGTTCTCCCGGCACACCTTGCTGTCAAAAAACTCTCACAAGCCAACTCCTGCAAGCATCAAGCCAACCTTTTGACAAGCTCCCACAAGCCAACTCAACCAAGCAGCAACACCATGGGCGGCACGCAGATGCAAGGTTTGGGGTGTCCTGCCAGGGCAGGAAACCTCATACGTGACACTGCTCATGACACAGCTAGCGGGTGCAAATATTTGTTCAAGAACAAAATATGTTCTTTGCGACACGCAGCTATCAAGGAAACGGTTGCGTTCACGATTTGCCGCCGGACGCGGCAGTCCACAATGCCGATCTTTAAAAGATGGATGTCGTGCAATTTCACAAGCTAGTTCAACCCATCGTTGATGAAGCTTTACATTTGTGGAACAAGCACGTGGCTGGTCGAGCAGAAACATGCGGCATTTCCACGTGAACACGTGAACGCAAACCTGCTTACGACAACATTGGAGTTTGGCCTCGCGCATTGCAGCTCCCCCCGCGCAGCTGTGGGTCAAGCGGAGTCAATTCTTCGAATCTTGTTCGAACTTTATCCTTCTGCTGCAGATTACAGCGTTGCACAGTTTGCACATGAATAGTGATGCTCAGTTTGTAGATGTACAATGATGCATTCTCAGCTGCCTGTCGGTGGTTCCCGGGCTTGCAGGCTGATTGCTTGCTTGCTTGCTTGCTTGTTTGCTTGCTTGCTTGCTTAATTGATTGATTGATTGATTGACTGAGTGACTGACTGATTCATTGATGGATCGATCGACACTTTCTGAATCATGCAAACAATACAGAATTTTGGTGCAACAGCATTGCCGCTTGCACAAAGCATGCCTTGCATGAGACGATGGCGCTGCACTGGCGGCGGCATTTCCCAAGTCGCAAGTCGACAAGTCGAGAGCCCCCGCGCCCTCGCCCATGCACACTCCAAGGGTCGCCTCACCCCTTGCCCGGAGAGCACGGCCAGGCAGCTGCAAGCGGCCGCTGTCTTCCACGTGCGCCACGCCGAGCCGGCGATCGCAAGTGGCTCGTCGCAGGCGTCGTGTTTCACCAAGCTTTGAGCGCTCGGCCTGTGGTTTAAGACGTTTGCGAATACCAGGCGTGTTACCAAGAAGCGACAACCAAAATCGCCAGCAGAACACAACTGTGAACAGAACAGGTTCGAGCAAAATAAGAGAGACCATGCAACAGTCAAACGACTGCGGGTTCCCGAGCAACGTCGACACACACGGATCCTGGCAATGGGGCTATGCAACCAGCAAGCATGACTGCCACACCGCGTGCGCTGGGTACGCGCTGGTACGCGCTGTGTGCGGGTTTGTCGTCCTCTTTGGCTGCTTCGCCGCTGCTTCTCCAAAAGCATCATGTCACGGACTGGCCCGAGCTGTGCAGTCTTGGACCTACAGCGTGGCTTACGACAGCAAACCGACCGGCAAGGCGGCGGCCCGTTTTCGGCTCGCCAGCCTTCACCCCGCTCTCTTTGTGCCTGGATAGGCGTGGATTGGCAGCCGTGGCTGGCGCTTCGTCACGCTCGCAGAGTGCCTGCGGCCTGAGGAGCTCGCGTGGTCGCGATTGCGAGGGCAAGCGCTTGTGCTCCCTGTAGAGGTCTCGTGGGCACACATTTCCTTGCGTTCGTTTCTCTGCCTACCATTGCGAAGCTGCACGCGCGGCGCCTCGAAATGGAGCATGTCACTTCAACAAGGCGAGCTCTCAAGTCTCAACGTCGAAATGCGCCACCCCCCAGCGCTCGAAACGCGCTTTGAAAGCCCGCCTTCGCTGCAAAGAGCGAGCACAGCGACAGGCCGGAACTCACCTGAATGAGATCCGGACTGCCCGGAGCAGCCAAAACAAGCAACTGTCTGCAACCAATCCTCACACCTCAGTCTGTAACTCCCGCAGTGCAAACTGTTAGAAACCATCCCAAATCACTGGGGCGACTCGAGTCCCACCGCCGGTGTTTTGTCCAATCATATTGCCTTGAAGCAAAAAGGTTCGCCTGAGGGAATCCCAGCAAAGATCCCACGATCGATCCAAAGTCTCGCTCCTCCAGGACCGTCTTGCCCTGGAAGATGTGGGCATCTCAGGTCAGAACCCATCGCTTGCTTTGAACCATGTGTCATGCTTCCCTCTTCACCCGAGGTTGCCTTCAAGTCAGCTGTTGGCTCCGGCATCTGCTGGAAAGGCAAGTCAGCTGTTCTGATGCTCATCGCTTGACGATCCAAACCACTTTTACTTTTCTGGGGCAACGTCTTACTCTGTCATGAGACATGGACGATATTCATTCTCTCCCTGAGTGGCACGATAATTTGGCGAGTGCTTTACATTTCCTCACAGCAATCTGGCGAGTGGTTCCCCCACATCACACCCTTTGCTACAGCAAATGTTGGTGATTGACTCCCTTGCGACAAAACGCTGTCCAGGACTTAACAAACTCATCTTGCTGGATCACTAGTGAATTTGCCGAATCTGGGGGGGCTTTGTTTGGAGGGTCCTCCATTTGGAGACAAACCCCACATCGACTCGTCTGGATTGAAATTTCCCCAGAACAAACTGGCTTTGAATTGGCCCAAAAAACAATCTTTTACATCACTTCAGAACAAACTCACTTTGAATTGCCCACCCCCAAAAAGAAAAGTAAAGAAACTCACTTTGAATTGCCCCCCCCCCCAAAAAAAAAAAAAAAAAAAAAACACCAAAGAAACTCACTTTCAATTGCCCCCCCCCCCAAAAAAAAAAAAAACGGCACGCGAAGAAGGACGTCGGGGCACCCTTTCGACCCCCGATCCAAGTTTCCGGCTCTGCAAGATGGCTTGCTGAAACGCCGGGAGGGTGGCGCCATCCCGCAGGATGTCCTGCCAGCGCGTCCCGTGAGCGCTCGGAGGAAAGGTCGTGATGGTTCGTGCTCCAAAGGGTTCTCAAGGACACGACCCTTTACAGAATGGTGGCGTTTTTGTTTTTGCGCCCGAACACGACTTTATGTTTTGGCAAGTTCTTGCCGCACCCACTCCGGGTCCCACCTGCCCGTAAGGATTGAACATCGGCAAACATGCCACGTCCGCAAAGAGCAAGTCCCCTGGTTTTAATTCGCACCCTTGTATCTTTTGCGGTAAAACAATTCAGCAGTGATTTTTCGCTGCCCAATTTTAACCGCTGTGAATAAAGGGTTATTCAGAGGCAGCAAGCAAACGGGGGGACTCGATCTTCCTGGCCGTCTCTCCATCCTTTCAAGCACTTTGACTAGGGTGTAAAATGGAACCTGGCGTTAGCGCCTCATGCACGCCGTAGTGGTTGTAGGACTCGAAGTAGTAGTCAGCTGAAGACGCCTCTCCCGCTTCGTTTTCCATGGCCCCGGCCCAGAAACCGGGGCAAAGGCTTACACGAGAGAGAGCTGCCGCCGTTTTAGGGACCCCTGCCACCGTTTTTTTCAGGGACACCAAGAGGTTCCTAAAGAGCCACCTTTTTCGGGACACCAAGAGGTTGAAGGGAAGGCATTCGTAGGTTCTGTCCAGAAGCACGGGTGGCCAAATGGGACCCTGGCCTTAGGTCCTGACTCAGCTTCCTTTTGGGGGTAACTCTTCCCATTTGGTTGGAATCAAATCTTAGTGGTTCTCCCCAATGGTCATCCTAAGGGACCTCTTGAACTGCCAGATAAACAGGAAGGTGCTCTTTGCCCCCTCCCAGTGAGGGATCCCTTGTCAAATGCTGGTCAACCATGGCTTGAGGAATCACCCTGCTTACTCCGAGACAAAAAGGGACAGTGCTGACCGACTAAACACAAAGAGAAAATTGAAGCGCTCCAACAAGCAAAATGCCCCCAAGCTCCGACCGGATCGTTGCGCTTTCCAGCCCACCTGTTGGTGGTGAAAAAGAAACCAAGAGAGGACCACGAGTTTGACAGATCCATAGCAACCCCATCAACAAGAAAACGGGATGCTCTGAAGGGCACCAAGGGAAATCATCCACCTGTTTCTTGTAACCCCTCGACATGTTCACAAGTCAACCGGGGGCTCACGTCCAATTTTGGGGCACCATGGTGACCTGCCGAGCTTCTGCCTTCAGCTTCAGCTGCGGCCAGTCGCGGAGAAAGTCCTCTCCGAGCGATCCACCAAAGCGGCCGCTTGGGCCCCGCCAAAGCAGCTAAGCAACGAAGCAACCCATCCACCCACCCACCTTTGGTTTTCCTTTGAATGTGAAAATGAGTTAGTAAACATTTTTTAAACAAACAAGTAGAAGAAGCAGAAGCAAAAGAAGAAGAAGCAGCAGCAGCAGCTTCAGAAAAGAAGAAGAAAGGGAAGAAAGAAGAAGAAAAGGAACGCATGTGTGATTGCATAACCTCTCTAGCGGTACTCGTGTTTTCGTTTGGTACTTTGGTACATAGTACATATTTGCAAGTTTCAACTACGAGCCACCGCTTTGCCATGGCACAGCCCTTGAGGTTCGGGGCGATCCGTCAGGTCAGGGCGATCCGTAGTCCACACCCGGTGGCTTCGAGTGTTCCGGCTCCTCTTGAGCCATGGCCGCGCATCTTTGGCACAGCCAACTGGGCGCCTGGCTTTCTAAGCAGTTCACTTCGGGTCAGCTAGACTATGGCGCCATCTGAAAATCAACGCATTTGACATGAGCTTGATGCTGTTGGCTTCGAAAGCTGATATCAGAACTCAAAACTCGCAAAAACGGCTCTTGTGAGACAACGTGCCCAGGTCTGTCTGGAAATCGGCGGCGCGGAACTCTCGCTCAAAACTGTGGGAATCTTTCGGCAAGGCTCTGCAATCCTGAAGCACAAGGCTTTCATGTCCTTTTTTTCGCGCATGGCAAATTCCACCTACCGACCGTTGCAGTGAATTCTGAATCACTTCAGCGACTCCACTAAAACTGTTGCAATGGCAAGATCCGTTGCTTCGCAAGGAGATCTTTTCTGGCTTGGGCCATTCAAGCATCTTGTGTCGCTTCCTTGGCCGCGTCATTCTCCGACGAGTCCTTGCGCTTGAATCTCTGTTCTTCAGACCTTGGGGTTTGCTTTAAAGGAGCCCCGGGTCTGGCTAAAGAGAAACACATCTTGCCAGCCGCACACCTGGCGCAAATCAGCTCCAAGCCAACCCGACTCAAAGTCAACCTTAAACTCACAACAGCCTGGATCTCAGCCCTTTCCCGCAACGAAGCCCAAGTTTGAAACCCAAGACCCCTCAGTCCGAACATTGAGACCTAAAGCCCAAACAACTCACCCCAAAGGAACCGACGACTCAGCCGAGTCCTTGTACTGGTAATGCGCACCTTGGTTGATGAAGTTCAGCCTCCTCCGATTCATGAAGATGCCCTCGACCTTCGCCACCTCGTTGGTGGGTTTCAGCGGGCGGCGGGATTCCTTTTGTTTCAAAGCTAGCTGGGCATGAGTCAATAAGAAGGGCCCCCAAAAAAGATGTGAGTTCAGCTTTCTTGGCTTCCCTCGCCAACAAGGTCACCCGCTCAACATGCCTCCTTTCTTTAAACGTGAAAACACGCCGTGACCCCCCAGAAAGGAAGAATTTGACGAACCGCGAGGGATCTTTTTGCTACTGTACTTCGGGCATGAGTCACTGTAAGTGGGGAGTACAGTAAGTGGGAGAAGAAGAAGAAAAAAAAAATGAGTAAGGCGAATAAGGCGACTGATGAGACCAAGAAGAAGACAAAGAATAGATGACATGAAGCACAACTCAGGCCCTGCCTTACAGACCTCCGAGGCCTGCTGCTTCTCGGCGTAGTCGGCGTAGCAGAAGCCCATGGGCCAGCCGTGGATCGGGTTGGCGGGTACGATTACGCGCAGTGGCTTCCTGGATCCATTTTGGTGGAGATGTATGGCTTGATCAGCATGCCCAGGCCCAAAATGACCAAGAGCTTTTCTTCCCATTTCGTGGGGGGAATGTACCGGCAGCTGGCAGCTCAGTTAGCAGCTCCCTAGACTGAAGGCCTCTGTGGGTCCAAGGTCCACCTGACAATATGGCCGAACAGGGTATCCTCAAACAGGACGTCCGCGCCAACCCACCCACCAACCAACCAACCAAACAACCCACCAACCAACCAACCAAACCAACCAACCAACCAAACCAAAGCCAATCAACCAAATAAATCACCAAGCTCGATCCACCACCAACAGCAAAACAAAGAAAGAAACAAAAAGCGTCCGAAGGATCCAGAAAACCAACCTTCCAAAACAACAACAAAAAACAGCGGGAAAAAACACGAAAGCATAACCATCCAAAACCAACACCGCAAAAACACATCCAAAGAGCAACAATAACAAAACCAAAAAGCTAACCATGCTTTAAAAAAAAAAATGAGCACCACCAAAAGAAGACCACCAACAAAAACAAAGACCGAAGGAACGGCCGTATATATATATATAGGGAGAGAGAGAGAGAGAGAGAGAGAAAAAAAAAAGAAAAAAAAAGAACGGAGACCTAAACGGAGTCGAGCCGTTTGTGCCAAGGCGCTCGTACTGAAGCTTGGCGAAGAAGGCGAGCACCTGGCGCTCCAGCTCCGCGTGGTCCATCAGCATGGGGATGGCCTCCACCCGCACCCGGTACAAGGCCTGGCTCGCCGTGTGATCGATGGAGCCGTGTGAAGTGCTGGGGTTTGGGGGGGGGAGGTTGGGGGGAGGTTTTGGGGGGGGGGGGGGGGGTTGGGGGGAGGTTTTGGCGGGAGGGTGGGTTGGGTCTGCCCAAAATAGTGTGGTGGTGGGGACTCTGCCAGAAAGAGTACGGATGGATCCGTGAAGCGCCGGAAGGGGGGGTTCGGGGGGGGTTCGGGGGGGGATTGAGGGTGATTCTGCCCAACAAAGAATATGGCGGTGTTGGGAGTCGGAAATGGCCGAGTTGGTGTCCTTTTGCTTCAAAGGAATGCCGACCATGTCCCGGTGCATTCGGATCCAGAGTCGGCCGTAGTAGGGTGAGGGCTGCGATGGGCCATTGGGTATATCTCAAACGGGGGTGCCCCCAACATGGGTGGGCTTTCCTGTGGGCTTCCCTTTAAAACAAGTTGAACAAGGGCATCCTCAGAAACACGCACACCGAAATCAGGGTACAGAGTCATCGAAAAAGCACCTGACAAGAATATTACAACGATTGCCCTTTTCGAGGCCCATCTTTTTTGGCAAGGATGCGTTTCCTCATCTGAATTCGCGTCTCTTGCGAAGGGCGTCCATTTTGGGGCTGTAAAGGGTGCAAAGAGGTGTGTTGTCGGAGGGCGGCCCGTGTTGTGTATTCACTTTTTTCTCCACAACATGGGATGCGTTGGACCCTCCGCATCAAGCCAATCCAACTCACCCACCCACCCACCCACCCCGCAAGCAGTGTGGTTTGATTCGCACCGAAACACGAATGGCAGTGGCTCAAAAAAATGTACCCAAAATGGCCCCTTGGTAAATGGAAACAAAGACTAACACCTGCGCAACCGAAGCTCTTTACTTTTGAGCCATTTGGTGTCCCAACCCCAGAACCCAACTCGAAGCAGACCAGCGGCCTGCAAAGGGCTGGGGGGCAGCGGGAACTCCACAATGCCGCGGAACCGCTTCTGCTGCACCCACTTGTGGATGTAGTCCTTCCAAGAGTCCATCCTCTTTTCGTGGGGGAACTACTGTGGCTGGACGAAATCCTCTTGGGCACCACCCAAGAAACTCTGGGATCATGATTGCGCTAGAAATACCAACAAACAATGGTTTCCCACGGTTTGAACGTGGTGCAGGATTGCGTTTATCCACAGTAGCTTCGCCATGTTTTCTGGGTCGCCTCTTTTTGTGCATCTTCCTCTGAGATGCAGGTCGTCCCTCGTCTTGTCTTTGCGCATGATGCCCCCCAACAAAAAAAATGTTCTTCGCCATGGGAGGCTGCCCTTTGCCATTGCCACACGCAGCCGAACTCAGGGTTCCTTTTTTTGACTACCCCAAGGCAAACTTAAACCAGGGGTGGTTGAATCCCCCAACCGAGAAACCCTTGGTTTAAGTCTACCCCAAGATTGTCTAAAAAAAAGGAACCCTGGCCAAACTTGTCTCCTGCATGTGCTGGCTGGCGCGGCTGAAGCAGGTCTCCCCGTCCGCGTTCACCACCGACACATCCGCGCCGAAGCTTAGGAGCACCTCCACCATCCACCGGTCCTCCGTCCTCGGGGCTCGTTTCACGTGAAACCCGGATGCGCATCCGCTGCCGGGGGGGCGGGGGAACTGAGGCGGATTCAGAAGAAGGGGACACGCGCACACACAATGAGCTGATGTGCTTTACCCCTTTCCTGCTCAGCTCATCCAGGAATGCCTTGCTATGCAAGCCCCTCCATAGGTGCTTTTAAGGGAAATAGATGGGTTTCCCTGGTAGATGATTGAACCACCAGGTAAACCAGGGCCACCTATTTTTCCACCAAACAACCAAAAAGGACACCTATGAGCACCTCGTTTCCGTAGCAGAAAGACCGACCGCTCCCCCGCTCTCCCGCTCCCCTGCTCCTGGCGACCAGCATGAGTGGGGTATTGCCCTCTGTATCCAGCGCGTTCACGTCGGCCCGCAGCTCCAGCAAAAGCGTCACCTGGGACTCGCTCTGTTCAGTCTCAAGAGTCATGTTTGCGATGGCACAACATTCTGGCGGGTTCCAAAAGGGGTGTCCACAATTTTGAAAAACACACCGGACATTCACAAGAGCGCGAAAAGCAGTCATTTCTAGATCAGCCTCCTAACCGCTGGTTCGGCGTTCTTTCGAAGGCTTCAAATCCAGACCTAAAGGCTTACTCCAGCCTTTAGCCACTTCGGATTCTTGTTTAAACAAATCGACCTCCCCGATTTGTAAAAAGAAATGCCCTAGACAAGCTTTAAAAACACGGAAGAAGAAGAAGGAAAAAATACAACCACCCTCAAAACACCATCCAGCCCCAGCAAAGCTTTATGAAAAAAATATCGACCACCCTGAAAAAAGAAAACAGAACCCAGCCCCAGAAAAGCTTTTTAAAAAAAAGGGGGCAAAATCGCTGCCACCCCGGAAAAGAAAGTCGAACAAAACCCCTCCAATCCTTTCAAACCAGGCGCCACCCCGGGAAAAATCGGAAAACCCCCTCCAATCCTTTCAAACCAGGAAAAAGGTCGAAAAACCAGAATCCCCTCCAATCCGGGAAAAAAACAACTCCAATCCTTTCAAACCGGGCGCCGTATCCAGGCGCTTGGACAGCGCTCCCAGGTGCAGCGCCAGCCTCCCGCGCGCGTCCGGCTCCGTGAACCGCGCCGGGCCCCCCGCCGCCGGGAGCTCCTAAGTCTCCAAAACAACCGCTGGGAGAGCCTGGCGCCTTCCATTGGAGTGGAAGGCCTACTTAGATGGTCTGGCACGAATCGCTAAATGGTTCGCTTTGCCCTAGTTATAGGGGACTTACAACCATTATAAGTGGGGTACAACCAGGGTTGCTGGTCCTTTAGCTAACTCCTGGCCATAGGTGTCCTTTTGGGAGAAATAGATGAGTTTCCCTGGTAGATGATTAAAACACCAGGTAAACCAGGAATCGCCGTCTATTTTTCAACCAAAACAACCAAAAAGGACACCTATGCTCCTGGCGCCTTCCATTTGAGTGGAAGTCGTTTTGTATGTTCTGTTGTTACTATGTTACTTACTATGTTCTTGTTGTCAAAAAAACTTGCGCAACCTTCATTTCTATAATTGTGCAACCTATGCTTATTGTATTTCGACTTGTGTATTTATGCTTATGTTGTGTTCGTTGGGTTTTGTTGTTCATCTAGTTGCATGCTTATGTATTTCTTCATGCATTCATGCATTCATTCATTGAGTCAATCAGTCAATCAGTCAGTCAGTCAGTCAGTCAGTCAGTCAGTCAGTCATTTATGTATTTACTTATCTAAATAATTAGTTGTTTATTTATTTATTTATTTTTATGTATTTATCTATTTATATATCTATATGTATTCATTAATCTATTCATTCATTGATATTTATTCTTAAACCCTGACAGAATCCGAGGAGACATGTAGTGTGAAAAACACTGTGAAAACACGTAGACAACAAGGAACAACTAAAAAAACAAAAAAAACACGCACACGCACACGCACACGCACACGCACACGCACACTCACACGCACAGGCACACGCACAGGCACACGCACACGCACACACACACACACACACAGACACACACACACACACTGACATTTAGGCGTGTAAGTCAGGAACAGAAATAGTTTCCCAAAATCAGATGGGAACCTGGCTAACCAACTTCTCCTTTGAACGCACATGTTCTCACACTACCTACCTTCTTGGAGGAATCCATGTTACAAATGCCCCAAAGGCCAACTATCTTATGATACGAATGCTTGTTGTTTAAATCTCACCATACCACACGATGTTCATCCCGTGAACAGTGGATGCTATGAAGATTGCGGCGTCCACCATGTAAAAGATCGAATGGATACAATGAGAAGATCGCCATATTTGATGACCACCCTTTGTTCGTTTCAATGGGGACTCCAAGAGGAACACCGAAGCCATTTCTCTAGGGGTTGATTCCAACCATTCTTTTCCGCCATCGTTTTTTTCAAAAACCGGATCGATCGGTTTCCCCTGGGTGTTTGATGGTTTCCTGAAAAGATCCGGATCCCTGGGCTAAGAATAAAAATGGAAGGTACCCTTGAAAGCTTCCTAACCTTCCAGACCATTTTTGTCAGTCACCCACAGGGTGCTTCAAAAAGGAAGGGGCCTCAGAGGACCTTCAAGCCCCGAATTCCGGGCGACCGAAGCCTTCTTCGCCGCTGTCCTTCGGCACCAAAGTGGCTGCGCAAAGTTCTAAGAGTCCCGGGCACGTGTTGAACAAAGGGCTGCCCTGCTCCCTGCTCCGTCGGCAAACACTGCGCAAGCCCTGCTGCCAGACAAACCTGTCGTGGCTGAGCTGGAACAATAGCTCTAGCTGTTTGACTGTCAGTCGGGTCAAGCAACGACCACCACGCCAAGGGTCCTTGCAGCCGAACAACTGGCTTGTGGCGAGACTGATTCAGAACTTCTGGCAGCACAGATCACAGAGGCACTTTGCATCCTTGCTCAGACACACGACCAGACATTTGTAGAGAGAACCGTGGCCGCCGCTGCATGGGTGCTACTCTCAGATGACGCGAGTTGCAACTCGGAAAAGCATGCGTGGCAAGCTGTTCGTCACCAGGGGCAGGTTGTTGTCACAGATCTTGCGCATTTGGGATTGACACGGCTAACGCGTCAACCTGCCCAACCCAGATACATCTTGAGCTTCTTTTGCATGAGCAAGCGGGGATATGAGCGAGAAGTGCAGCAGCAAGCTGCCGTTTTTGCTGCCGAGCAAGGCATTGTTGTTGAATGCTTGTCCATCAGCGGCGCAGCGCCGAACTCGCAGAGTGTAGAGTTTGTTGAAAAGCTCATCCGACAGGGGTGGGTTGCAGCATGTGTGGCTGTGCCGCCTAGCGACACTTGGGTCACAGACTGCGGAGCGTGCCCAGCTATTCAGAGCAGGCGACGCCTTCTCAGGTCCGAGGAAGAGCCATGGGGTGTTGCGCAACTTGGCAAGAAAGGGGATTGGCAGGTGCGTGCAGAGTCAGCCTGGGTACAGTATGCGCTCCGCACCTTTCTGCTGTGCGTCTCATGCGGCGTTGCGTGTGTTGTTGGGCATCCTGCGCCTGCCGACAAATCTTCACACCCATCAGTCTGGAAGCTGACTCTGACACGCTTCCTGAGTCAGCTGCCAGGTGTAGACTTGATTGGAGTTTCGGAAGCCTGGTACGCTGAGCAAAGTACTGAGTTGATTTACTTGCTTTCAGTCGGTTTGCCAACACTGCTTGAGCGCCTTGACAGCGCAGCACGTCCTGAGCCTGAGCATTCGTTTACACCGGCTGGCAGCGAATCGTCAGCTACGGTTTGCAGGGAGCGCCCGGCCAGACTTTGCAAGGCGTTGGCCGCATCTCTTTGTGACCGTGCCATCAGCCTTTGCACTGCGCCGGGGCCAATCAAACTTGCACAAGCTGACGAAGTGTTTCTCTCTTCTTTGCATGTGCCGTTTGACCCTTACGATTTGACGGTGTGAGCCCCAGTTTTGTGCATGCAATCAGGCCTGCGGGAGGAGTAGTGTGCGCACGCGCGCAGACACGTGCACTTGCTGTTGCCGTTTTTGGGCCTGATCTCCCCCCCCAATAAATCAGCTGCGCCCACAGAGGTTCCGTGCGAACTTGAGTGAGTGAGTGAGCTGTCCTTCGGCACCACTTTGGGCGCCAGCTTCACCTCAACCACCGGCTCCGGCGGCGGCGGCGGCGGAGGCGGCGGCGCGGGCGCTGCCGCCTTGGCCGCGGCCTTGCCGCGCCCGGGCTTCGCCTTCCTGCGCGCGCAAAGAGCGGCTTGGCTTTTTTCGAAGCTTGGCTTTGTGTCAAATAAAAAGACTCGGTTGCTTTCTCCTCCCCTGCTAAAAAAGTTTAACTTTTTGTGGTGCCACAGAAAACCCATTAGTTGGCTTTGAGGAGCTTGGTGTGTGTGTGTGCGTGTGTCGAATTAAATAAAAAGACCAGGGGGTGGTGTCAAAAACAAAATATGGACATCTATTAAATTGGGGGGATGAGAGAGGGGTGTCCAAAACGCAGCGATTTCACAGAAGACGGGCGGCCGGAAAGTATAAACCAACAGGCAGCGGAAAGTGATGTTGTGCACCTAGTTCTGCACGCAAGCTTCCACATTATATTTAAGCAGAAGTGCCCCACACTCCAGCATCTGCAGCCTTGTGTTGTCTTTCGGTTCAACAAAAACAAATATGTCATTTCGGCGAGCACACACTAAGCAGCCAAACAAAAATGCGGGCTGCAACAACCAAAGCCTTTGGGTAGAGCATTAGATTTCGGGGGGTAAGTGGAAACATGGACCAAAACCTGCGGTTTGCCCCTCCTGTGGAAATTTGGGCCACACCCATTTTTGTTCAAGTGAAAGCCGTCACGCCGAACCACGTGGCGCGATCTCCCGCTCCTGGAGGCCTTCTTCTCTAGGTCCTCCCGCACCGCCGCATCCAGCTGGGCCTATCACTGCGGAAGCCACGCAGCAGAAAAACCGCGACGCTTTGTTGGACCTCCTGAAGCTTTTTGCTCAAATGGCTGCGGGTCAAAAATGAGTACCCAAAATGGAACCCTGGAAGACGGAACCCAATACTAAAACCTGCGGTCCTCTGGTTATATTCTAACCCATACCCAAATACTTTTCGCGATCGTGAAGGTCCGGCCATGTTCCCTTGACTCCCTCAAACACCAAACGGCCCCTTTGTTTGCGATAAATGCAGCCAGGCACTCTGGTGCTGGCACTGCCCACGACACATGCCAGTCCGAACCATAACGCGGGCCCTCAAAGGAGTTTTACCCGAAACTGCATGAGGTTGTTCGAAATTGAAGACGTCCATAATCCTGCCCAAACTCAACGGCCTGATCTACGGGTTGTGCGGTACGCTCAAGCTTCTCTGTATCCTTCTGTGACACAGGATTTGGGGCTTGCAACGTGTGTCTGCACCGTCCCCTTTTGAAATACTGAACAAACAAGAGGAAGACGGGGCTCCAAAATAGGACCAGGGGCATGGATTTTGCACAACAGCAAGGAAGTTGCGGAGAGGAAAGTGGTTGGAAAAAACTTCGAAGCAAGTTTCCTTTGGCTCTCCTTTGCAACACCATAGTGGGTCAAAAATATGTACCCGGTACCCAAAACGGCTTGCCCTGGTAAATTGAAACAAGGACTCAAACCTGCGGTCCAATTCCTGGTGGTGTAATTTTGACCCATGCGCGGCCCTGGAATTTGGGCACGGCTCTTTAGCTCAAAAGCCGGGTCTCGGCCTGGAGTGCTGCCTTCTCCGCAGCCTCCCTCTCTGCCTGCCGCAAAAAAAGAGAAAAAAACGTGCCTGGGGCAACGGGAAAAAACCCAGGCCTGGTATTTGTCCCAAGCTGCAAAAGGCTGTCTTGGAGGAGCATAGTGGTTGAGGGGTTAAGGGCAAAGGCTGTCTTGGACACTCTCAGTTTTGAGGCTTGATCAGCCTCAGACAAAGCCATGCCTTCTCTCGAACCTCCCTCCAACTCCCAGGGGGGTCGAAAAGTGGCGGCTCCTTCGATCCCCCAGGTCCAAGAGGGCCGGCGGCTCCTGGCCCTCGGAAGAGCCACGCGGCCGGCCTTCAGGGCATCCTCCCGCTTCTTCCGCTCGCGGCTCTCCCGCTCGGCCAGGACCTGCATGTAGCTCCGCCGCATCAGCACGGCCTCAGCTGGCTCGGCGGCGAACGTAAAGTTTTCCACATGCCCGTCATTCAAGGAGGCTTAAAGAAACAGGCTTGAATCCATTTCGCTGAGGGTTTCCCTCCGAAAGCCATTTGAGTCACAATCAAACCCTGTTATTAAAATGGTCTCCCCCGAACCATGTCAAAAAATTAAGAAGGCGGCCGCAGCTATTTATGGTTGGGATTGTCCCTTACTAACCTTCATCTACCCAGGTTTTGGTTGCGGCTCATTTTGATAAAGCTCTAAATCTGAACTTACTTGCCTCCAGACGCCAAGCGGGCTAGGACCACAGCTTTGGCCATGAGCTCCTTGTTCTCGTGCGTGGCCTGAAACAAGGCACGGCCAGAAACAAGCACAAAAACAGTTGCCGGTCTATGTAAATCATCGTTTGAAGGGAGTTCCCCACTCCCCAAACGCTGTTTCGAGAACCCCTCAAGATGCGCTTCCCGCTTGGAGCTCAGTCTGCCTCTCTTCCGTGTTTTCGAGGCGGCGGCGAATCCCTTCTCCGTGACGATGGCCTGCGGATACGAACCCGGCAACAAAAATGCTCCAAGAAGCCCCAAGGACTGATGCCCGCGGCTTATGCCATTGTGATCGACTTGATCAAAGCAGAACTCCTGTAGCTCAAAATGAAAGAGCTAGGGTTGCGAAGGTGTTTGTCTTTGGCTTCGTTTGCTAAGGTGCCAACTTGGTACATGAATTTTGAGGCACTTCACAACATAAGTGGCCATAAAAGCCGCTTGTCCACCGTGCTGACTGTTCAAGGGCTGCTGTGTACTGCCCGTCGGGGCCAGCGGCAGAACAGAAGCTTCCCCATAATTCCTATCCACCTGGGTGGTTCGGCCACGCAAATCAATGACTAGCAAGCCACGGATGCGAGCCTTCTCCGACTCCGGAGGCACAACAGGAACGGGCACAGGTAAAGGCCGAAGCAACGCATTGACCTCGACTCGGAATTTGATCAAAGTGGCCATAAATTCGTGCCCTCCAAAATGGTCGGTGGACATCAATCTCCATACTGGCGTCCAGGCCGTGGCCCTTGGATCCTTCCATTTGGGCGTACAAGACGTGGGCTGCAGCCACGGATTTGCGCATCAAGGGAGCTACCCTGTGGTGATAACGTTCTCAGGGTTGCATCCTGTTCCAAACTCTGAAGCCACGCCGCCACTTCGTTGCGTCCCGCCGCCTCAGCAATGAAGTGACCCCAGGACCTCTGGGAATCTGCGGACATGCTTCAGCTTTCTCTTGGCTCTGACTTTAAAAGCAGACCCAAAAAGGCTAGGGTATGAATTTGATTTGGGGACCCTTGGATCTGGACGTTGGGCCATACGTGCGGATATTTTGGTGCTCCAAAATTGATGAAGCACCTCAAGCGAAAGGCCCGCTGCCTGTAACGAGGCCTGAGGACCCAGCCACAGCCAGCGCCAGCAAAGACCGGCCCTTGTTATCTTTCCTGGGCGCGTTCGGCGCATCCCGCTCCTTGCCTCTCGCCTCTCGCCTCTGGGCACTGCCGCTCGTGTTTTTTTTGTTTTGGCCAGGCGCGGAAATTAAACAAACAAAAAAAAACACTGCCTGGTTTGATGGTTCCGGTCGTTGTCCCTCACTTGCGCCAAAAGACTTGAACCCGGGGATCACCGATGCATGAGAAAATAAAAATAAAAAATAAAATAAATTAAAAAGAACGATTTGTTGGGGGTTCTGCCGTTTCTAACAGACTGAAACCCCGGGATGAACGATGCACGCCAGCGATGCGACGCCTGGTTTCCCCGAGGCCAGCGCACTGTGACGCTTGCGCGGTAGCAGATCAGCACCTCGCCAGTGTAAGACATATCGCATGAAGATCAACTTGGATTTGGGTCTTTGCTTTGAGGGTACTTGAGTCACAAAATCAAAACCCGGAGAAAAAAAAATGGTCGTAATCCCAGAACCATGCTTCAAGAATTCAGAAGGCGCATATCCGCAACTATCTACCCGGGTTTTGATTGTGGCTCACTTGTTCAATGTTGGTGTAAACGGAAACCACAACGAGTGAAAGCTGCCATTCTTAGCAATTCTCTGCACCCCATCTCCTTCTGTATTCTAGCTCTGCCCTTTTTGTCCTCCCCTTTTCCTGCTGCGATAGGCAGGGAATACCTGCCTATGTCCCCTTAAAGGAAACCGGTGGGATGGTTTTTGAGAGTCGCTCCATGCCGCTCATTCCCCGCATCTCTCGCACCGATCGCACGTCTTTCAACTCGCCTGCAGCGCCTCCGCACAGCCCCACCTGCAGCACCCCGGCCCAGGTCGAACCCGAGAAAAGCCGCCCAAGCGGTCGAAACACGAGCACCCTATGGATGGAACCACGGAAAAAGCTGAAAACCACGCTGGCAGCCTCAAAGGCGGCTGCAACAAGGAAGAGACTCTGGCCAAACTGGACTTCAGGTTAGGGGGTGGGAAAAACTAAGTCAAGAACCCCGCCTGGCCGCCTCTTGGGTGGGGTACACGCCTTTGGCGTTGGCCTTGTTCAGCTCGCACCTCGTTCTCCACGAGTTTTAGACCACAACAACTCGGGGGCGTTCCCCAAGTAAAATGGCGAGGGTGTCGTCGTTTGCCCCAAAAAGAACAGGCGCCATCAAACCAGAAATCGGAGGACCTCCGAAAGGCGCTTGGCACAACCATCTCGAGTCGGTCTTATCCTCTTTACTTCCGGACGAAAGCCCCAAAAAAGGGTACCTGTCGCCTGAAAAGACAAACCCTCGGCACCATAGGTGTCCTTTTAGGGCAAATAGACAAATATCCCTGGTAGATGAAAAAAATCCACCAGGTAAACCAAGGAACCGCCCTCTATTTTTCCACCACAACCACCAAAAAGGACACCTGGCTGTGGCTCAAAAAAGTGGTGCCAACATGGCACCTTGGTAAATGGGACCAAAGCCTAAAACCGTAACCCGAGCTCTTTACTTTTGAGCCATATCCAACGCGGCACATCACGCCGCGCCACGCCCAGCAGTCGGTTTCTTGGGGCCCCACTTCCCCGCATAGAGCAGCTGGACCATGGACCCCAGCCCCCCCCGCGCCTGCGGCAACTGGAAATTGGGTGGGACATTTTGAGTGGGACCCTTTGGTACTGCCCACTCAAAGGGCATGACCTTTTTTTAGCGGGACCCTTTGGTGGACATCATTGTAGGTGGGGATTCATGTCAACCAACCACGTTTGAGGTTGTTCCCTATTAGATTTCATGGCCATAACTACACAAATAATAACTAATACCTAAACTAGCGCGAATGAAAGCATTTCCATAAAACGGTTTGGGTGCGCCTGTTGTGAATTCCCCCTGTTCTTCTCCTTGTTGGTCCTGGTTCCACCGATCTTCTAGTACTCTTTCAATATCCTCCAGGGATACCTCCACAAACGCCGCATCCAAAACGTTTCCTGGAGACAAATTACATGGCATGATGACTTTTTCATCCACTGCAAGTCTAAACGCACGTCTCCGCAGCCCCGACAAACGCAGGTCCGTGACTGGTGCTTGAGGGCGGCACGGCCAGATGCACGGTGGTGGTCCCATCAAAGGTGGCTTGGGCCTCAGCAAAGCGAAGAGGCGAAGAAGCGCTTCGCAGAGCGCCAGAACGAAGAAGGGCTGTGGTTGAATCAGGGCTCTGATGCAACAAAAAGCAAGCCCTTTTTAGACAGAAGGATAAACCCCGAGTGATCCCACAACCCTGAAAGACAGTGATATGATCCCGCTGACCTCTCTACTGGAAAAAATGGGGTTACCGGTGCCTCCAGCCCAGGAATAGGGTTCTTTCCAGTGCTTGAAGTTGCCACTTTGGCATCTAACCCTGGCCTTTTAGCTCTGGACTTTACATGATAGTCTTCACTGGGTACCTAGTGGAATCGCAACTGGAAGCCCTGGGCGAGAAAGATCCCGAACAGAAGGGTACAACAACAATGTATGTTTGCATTCGCATGCTGACATATCTCAACGCTATACCCGGTAATGTCAGTGAATGTGAGAAAAAAAAGAAACATCGAACCTCCAGAACCGTTCCCTCACCTTCCGCAACCGAATCATCACCGGACTTTCGGGTCCCCAGCGCCCGCATACCCTCTGGGAACCTTTCCGTGAACCTCCGGTCCGGAAAATGTCCCATTTGAGCCTCGACCGAAGACTAATCGCTGGGAGCCCTCGCCAGGTTCGCCTTGTTGTTGCAGAGCATGGACACCTGGCCCAAAGGGCAAAGCCTTCCCCAAGAGTCACACTTGCTTGGGGAAGCTTTGGGTTGGCCCCCCTTTTGGCCGTCCTTCTCAAATCAACAGCAAATTGTCGATGATACCACCATATCAGTCTCACTTGTACCACGGTGAAAGTCCATCATGTGGGTCATGGTCACGGTTCAACCTTTACACCACGGCAAGTCTCTTCTGACTCCCTGTTGCTTGGGAAAGGGAGACTACTTAAAAGGAAAAAGCAAACCATCTTGGAGGCATGGCAAATCTCTACTCCACGGCAAGTGTCTTGTGACCCCTTGTTGCTTGGAAACGGGGACCCCCGCTCAATTCTTACGAGAGATGCACCCAACCTTGGCCGATCATCCATCGGCGGATGTGCCCCCTTTTGCTTGGGAGAGGGAATTATATCATTAACAAAAACAAAATGGGAGAGAACCCCCACCCAGCTGTTGCGAGAGAACCCCACCCCCCGTGGCCGATCGATCGGATCGGATGTGCCCCCGGCCATCTCCAAGCTGCCGGACTGCACGGCGTAGTGCATGGCCGCCCAGCCTTGCGCCCCGCGACCCGCGACGGGAGCCACGCGCGGCCGGATGCGAGCCAAAGCCAAAGCGGTGAGGCGGGAGTCCAGGTGCGGGTGGAGAGCCCCCAAAGGCCTTCCCTAAGGTCTACAGGGATAGCCCCAAAAAAAAGCCTCCCCTTTTTTCTGGGCCAACAGGTGGGGTACGATGTTCTGTTTTGGCTATGTAAGTTGGTCCTTAGAGTCTAAGACAAACTGAAGCGAATCCAAGCTTTGGGCCCCAGTTCGCCCAAAACCCCCGATTTTCTGGACCCTTGGGGAAGAAAAGCATCGAAAGGTGCAGGTGGAGGAAGTGATCCATTGGGGCAATTTCCACCGATTGGAAAATGATGTTTGCAAGTGCACCTTGGTCACGAGGCTTCTTTCCTGCAGGGTCTGTTAGAACCCGCCCACAGGAAAAAGCGCCTTTAATCCCCCCTCCCCCCGCCCCCGCACGGTCCCAACACAAACCTCGTGCGGTTTTAGCGGATGTGCCGCCATCCCTCGCGCGGTTGGGATCTCTTGCTTGAAGGGGGGGGTTTAGAGATTCGCCCGTGGGTCAAAATCCAAATCGGTTAGCCCCCAGTGAACATCCTAATCCAACCACTAAAATAGGTTCTAAAATGAGTGGTGAATTCACCTACCAACCGAAATGGGATCCCAAAACGGTTTTGACCACCACAGCCATTTCAGCTTCGGGTTCTCGGATTTGGGCAGTTGCCAACCAGTTCCCGGGGCTCTCAGACTCCCGGCCCAGGGCCCAGGGCCCTGCCTGTGAGATCTGTGAGATGAACATTGGCCTTGCGGTTGATGAGCATCACTGCGCCCTGGCGCAGTAGCTGTATCAGAGATCTGGGTGTGAATCTATAGGATTGAGCTCGGCATTCATGTCACCAACCTTTTTTGAAACAAATTGAACTAAAGGCCAAGCCTCTTGGGGTGAGGGTGTGTGTGTGTGTGTGTGTGTGCGCTTGAGGCCAAACAAGGCCGCCCCAAAACAAACAAAAACATGCCCTCGCACGGGCACAACCATGTGTGACTCTATTCGAACGGTGGCGCCTGGTAGTTGCAATGAGCTGCCGCAAAAATGAGGCTGGTAAAGAGTTGCTCCACCGTCTGGCCTGACACGTGTCCAAACGCTTGGGACGCGTCCAAACATTTGCTACTATCCAACATGAGTGCGAGGTCCACTTCCTCCACCCTCTTGGGGTTTCACTGGGTGATCCCCAAAAGTGTGGCGCCTCTTTTTCCACAAATGGCTGTGGGTCAAAATCCAAATCGTACCCCCGGTGAACATCCCAATCCCCACTAAAATACGGTGAATGGGTATGGGTCAAAATTTAACCACCAGGAAATGGACCGCAGGTTTTAGTCCTTGGTTCCATTTACCAGGGCAACCCATTTTGGGGTTACCCCATTTTCGAGAACTGCCAAAAATCCCCACTAAAATAGCCGAAAATGGGTGGTGCACCTACCAACCAAAATGGGATTTCCCAAAACGGTTTTGATGACCCACTGCCAAATCAAAGCAACTGCCACGGCATCCTCCGAGCCGCGGGCTATTGACCTGAGCTCCCACATCCAGCTCCGCCTTCACAACCTGGAGAAGAGAAGAAGGAAGGAAGAAGAGAAGCAAGAAGAGAAAACAAGAAGAGAAGAAAGAAGATAAGAAAGAAGAGAAGAGAGAAGAAAACGAAGAGAAAAGAAGACAGACAAAATAAGAGAGAGAAGAAAACAAGACGAAGAGAAGAGAGGCGTCTTCGCTGCAGCTCCTGCGTCCGAGACAATGCAAGTGCGAAACCGTCAACTTTTGTTTTGTAGCGCAGGATGTGCCACACACGCCGGCGTTCCCCGCGAAAACGGCTCCAGGGGAGATCTCCAAGCGGATCCGAACACTTGCAAAAAATACAAATACATATATGATGGACAACCAAAAAGCAAGTAACTCGTTGCAACAGAAATAACATGGCTAGAGTTGGCCCAGCTATAGAATCTACATTATATGGTTTGCTTCGCTTAGAGTCACTGATACTATGTAAAATGTATCCTAAGTCTACCCCATATATTTTATTATTATTGTTATTATTATTGTTTGTTTAAAAAACAAAAAAGGAAAACCAAACAATGCAAGTAACAACTCCTTCGGCCCAGCCAAAACACACTCTGATCGTGGTTGCCCTCATTCCGTGATGCCCATTACAATGTCTCTCCGTTCACCCGCTTTGACTGGAGGGCTTTGCATATTGTCACTGTTCAGCTCCTGCTGCAACTGACAGCTCCACCGAACACATCCTGGACCTACACATCAAATAGATGGGAGAAAAGAAAACTCATGGTTCGGATCGATCCCAGCCGCCCCCGCTTCATCCCCCGCCTGGAAGTTGTTGTTCCGGGCAGCGGTGAGCAGGCGCTCCCCAGCCCCGAGGCCTCCTGCCAAGGCCCTCGGATCGCCGTGGGTTTTGTTTTTGTTCATCCCGCAAACTGTTTGCGGGAAGCGGAGTTGAAAAAACGGGGCACTTAAAGGAAAACCCAACGCAGAACTTGTTTCTCAACCAGTTCGCAACCAGCTCAAGAGAAACACGTGGGTAGCAACTAGGTGTCCGTTTTGCAACGGATGTGGACAAGGCCCCTTTTTCTTTCACCACAATGTCGATCTTCCAAAACCCGTTATGTCCACTTCCAAAACAAGGTGACACAAAAAAAAAAATGGGTGTGTCATGGCGTGCCCTTCTTTTTAGGGACCCCCCTCCCAAACAAAAAGAGTTGTGGTTTTCCTGTTGGTCCCCCTTTCAAGCAATCCCCAAACTTCCCAAAAACAGACGAGCCGCCCCTTTGAGGCTCGCTGGGTGCCGGACGCTTCCAAGGCCCGCCGAACCTGGTCCCCCTGCAGGTGCAAGTGGTCCAGCACCTTCATATGGCAGCCACCCCCAAAAAAAAACAGAAGGGGTACACTTCGCACAGAGCATCAAAATTTATGTGTGTGTGTGTATATGTCCACTGCCAATGGTCATGGGTCAGACAAGTACCCCCCCCCCTGTGGTTGTGGTCCTGTGGTTGGGTTGCGGTGGTTTAGGGTTGGTTTAGAATTGGTTTAGGGTATATTTAGGGTGTATTTAGGGTTAGTTTAGGGTTAGTTTAGGGTTGGTTTATGTTGATTTAGGGTTGGTTTAGGTTTGGAGGTGTACGGTTTAGGGTTTGGTTTAGAGTACGGTTTAGGGTTTGGTTTAGGGTTTGGTTTAGGGTTAGTTTAGGGTTGGATTAGGTTGGGGTTTATTGTTTAGGGATTGGTTTAGGGTGTATTTGGGGGTAGTTTAGGGTTGGTTTAGGGTTAGTTTAGGGTTGGTATATGTTGATTTAGGGTTGGTTTAGGTTTAGAGGTCTACGGTTTAGGGTTTGGTTTAGGGTGTGTTTAGGGTTGGTTTATGGTTGGTTGCGGGTTGGCTTGTCCTGCGGGTGGGGGTGCCGGGGTGTCGGGGTGCGATTCAGGGGGTCGGGGTGGGGTTGGGGGTGGGACGGTAGGTGCCAGGATCCGGGGGCTCGGGGTCTCGGGCCGGGGGGGGGGGAGGGGGGGGGACCCATACCATATGGGGGGGGGGGGGTAGCAACACGGAACACGGGACCATATATATATATATACATATATAACATACATAATGACCTAATATTAGGTGAGCGTGGCCCATCTGTAATATATATATATATATATACATATAGTTGTCTTTGCTACAGAAGATGAATGATCATGAATTTGTCCACCCACCGTTTGAGGCCGTTCCCACCGTCGACAGGGTAGGGTCTTGGCTTGTTGCGGGATTGGGGGCTGAGTTCCAAGCACCGGGCACCTTGCACTAGAAGGCACGTGTCCAAGCTCCGAATGGCTTCTGGAAATCCGGGAACCCTGAAGGACCCTTTTCCCTTGACAGCTACGTGGAGCTGTGGCCGCACAAAAACTCCGCAAGAAGGCGATCCACAGTTCGGGAATGGCCAGCCTCCCAGGCGTGCGCGGGCTTCTGAAATGAGCCACTCCTTTTTTTCAATCTACGGGAAAAACAGAAGGCCCAAGCATGAAAAGGGGAACAAATCCCATTTTGGGGCATAAAGGCTACTCTCCACTGTTCCATGCCCCCTCCCAGGCCAAGGCCCTCAGAGCCGCAATTCCCGGACCCTCCTTTTGCACAAGCACAACAATAGGGGCAAACCCCCAAAATGGGGGGGCCAAAGCGAGTCCCTCCCCTGCTCGTGCTCCGGCCTCCGAGCACTCGTTCAGCACCTCGGCGCCACGTTTTTGTTTGACGAGCGGCGCGGATTTTCGTTTGCTTGGGCCCCCCAGCGTTGGGATCGGCGCTGTGCTGCGCAAGGACGATGACCAGGTCCACGCAGCAGCCCATCATGGACCTGGGCTCCAGCATGGACCTGGGGTTCTTAAAAAGGTCCTCCAGAGAGGTTGGAGATTAAGGGTGCCCGATTTTATTTCATTTTTTTCGGTGGTCTGATTTAGTAGAAAAACCCTCCCCCAAAAAAAGGGGAGAGAAGGGCACCTGGCTGGGAGACCTAGTCAAGTAAGGGGTGGTTTCATGGGGTCAAAAGAGCGGTACCCCAAAATCGCTTGCCCTGGCAAGGGGAAACATGGACTAAACCCTGCGGTCCATTTCCTGGTGGCTTAATTTCCACACATACCCAAGTTGGTTTCAATGGGGGTCAAAAGCCAAGAAGACTCCCAGTCAAGAGCTGCTTTTATGATAGATCCTTTTCTAGCCGGGTGGCCGAAAAAGCTTATAAAAGGGGTCTGAGCGTCGTTCTGACTCATACCCAACTCCACAGAGACGTTGACCCATCGATTGCTCGGAGAACGGAGCCCTTGAGGCTGCTGCCATACGAGCGCAGTCCAGCCATGCTCATCCTTTGCATCGACATAGGCTCCATCTTGCAGGGCCTGCTCGATCTGAGAACCGCTGCAAGCAAAGAACATAGGAGCCCGGGCCCCGGGCCAGAAGGACATCGAAAGAACAACCAACAAAACTCCCCCCCCCCTCCAACCCCCCTCCAACCCCCCCCCCCCCCCTATTTTTTGGAGGACCCCAATTGAAGCGACAGCCTGCCTGCATGAGATCCTCTTTGTTCCCGCCTTAGCCGATGCGCATGCCTCGAAAAACAACTTTCAGCCCACCCCAATTCGGGCAGCGAGCCCGCAAACAACAAGGGGCCTTGCTTTAAGTGGATGAAAAAAAGCGACAAAGACATACCCTTCGAGAAAAAAAAACTCTCTCTCTCCCTCTCTCGGCTGCCCGCGCTGCGCAGCGGACAGCAGCGCCTGGTTCCTCTGCTCCGCCTCACCGAAACGGAGCCAAGACCTTCCTCTGCTCCGCCTCTGCTCCGCCCTCACAGCCCCTTTTACACCAGGTAAGCGCTGGGGGGATATGGAGGCTTTGGCTCACTGGAGGGAGAAAGACTCAAGAGCGCTGCCGTCTGAAAATCAGACACTATGGCTCACTGGGTTGGTTTCCTCCCGGCCTTAAAACCTGCAACATCCAAACCATCACCGGGTTTTGCCCAGAGAGTTCGCCAGCGCCTCCAGGAGTGTCATGCGAAGCTCCAGGTGGTCCTGCCTGGGGCCAAAAGCGCCGGGGTGGGGGAGGCGACCCGATCATGAACCCGCTGATTCATAGGGAGGTCTTCTATTGGGGTCGACACTGCAAATGAGAATAGAATGGTTAAGCTGATTTCTGGGAAGGCTCGGTTTTGGTCCAAGGTCACCAAAAACCCTTAAACTCAAGTGCTCCAATCAAGTTCAACAGATCAGTCGAAGGATCAGCCGGAGGAATCGAGAAATGTCCGTTTTTGGGTAAATCAGGAGCTCGGCACACACACACACATACATACACGCACTACACACCACCCCGACTGTGGCGCTGGCGCGTGATCTGCCACGGCCATACCGAACTTGTCACTGAGGTTCAGGTCGAACCCTGGCAGGGCTGGGCGATTCAACACCTTTCCAGACACAGCGCCCAGCTTTAAACATGTCTGAAGAACGCTGCATCCAGCCAGATTCCAGAGGGCATCCCAACAAACGAGACTCACACCAGCCGGCGGTTGAAAAGCATGTGGTTGAGGGTCAAAAATAGGTACCCAATATGGAACTCTGGTGAATAAAAACCAGCACTAAATTCTGCGGTCCATTTCCTGGTGGCTTAATTTGGACCCATACCACATGTGTTGCGAGCAAACTCTGAACCCCCTAGACTCGGATGAAAAAAAAAAAGAGGCAGACGGCCCTCGCCTTTGTCCAGCAGAACTGCCAGCCTCTGACGCTCCGATGCCGGGGGCTGCCAAACGCTCCCAAAAGTCAAGAGATAGATAGTGTTGACCCAGGATCTAAGTAGAACCCGTTTTACTAGGGGGGTGTCCCTCTAAAAGTGGTCTGAATCCAACCACTAAAAGGAATTAGACACCCCCCTATTAATCAACCAGGGGTTGATTAATCCGGGGTTAACCTTACCCTTCCTCCCACTAACATGGCTGTGGGGAGGTACCTGGATCTATTTCCGGAGGGAGTGCAGAACGGAAGATGTCCTTTTCCACTTGAGAGGTGACCCTTGTTCACCTTATAATAGATAGAACGGTGACACTCAAGATGACCAGCTTGGGCTGAAACTTTGAAGGTCAAAGAGCAACTAAAACTGGTGGCTTGCAACCTCCGGACTTTTTATGGCTCCCTCCATCGAACCAACCTTCAATGTCTGCCCAAAACTGATTGGCCGTGCCTGGAACCGCCATTTTCACTGCCCCCCCCCCCCACTCCGGTCGTCGCCAAGGCATCAACCTGGCGACTTTTGGCTGTCATTGGGCCCCAGGCGCTTCTGAGTGGCCGTGCTTTGCAGCCCACATGGCCTCCGAAAAGGACGAAGCCGCCCCGCCTTTTTTTTATGTTTTTTTTTGTTTCTGATGTTTTTTTGCTGGAAAACCCTAAAGGAATCTCCTGCAAAAAATGTGGAATTGCAGAAGAATAATGGCCCCTCTGATCACAAAAAACGGTGGGGCTCCCCGGAAAGGGAAAAAAACCCTCTCAAAGAAGCGGTTTACGTCCTGATGGAACTAGCTGCCCTTTGGGGAAACCAACTGCAACAAAGTCCGGCAGGTGTGCCATGGTCAAAACTCCTATGCATCCTGGTCATGGTTGCCTCAATCATGATTCTTTGTCTAAAACCCCTAAGGGGTTCATGACCATCCCTACCATCCCCAAGTAAGGGGAGATTCTAACCAGGCACAGTTGACCTTGCAGCCCCCAATCGCAATGCCGAAGCCTCCGTGCGGCCATCCACATCTTGCATCGCCACAGCTGCTTTGGCTGCGATTAATGTCGTGGCCACCTCCGTCTGGCAACACAGCAGTGACATAGAGCTCAAGTGGCTGTGGTTGTCAAAACCAATAAAATCCCATTTAGGGGTAGGTGCACCACCCATTTTAGTCTATTTAGTAGGAATTGCAATATTCACGGGGGCTACGGGATTTTGACCCATGGCCAAGTCGTGTTCGCGTGCGTGTGATCTACTTACATCAGTCACGGTTGCTTGCCATGGCCATGGTCTCCCCTTTGCAAGAACGATTGCTCAAAAAGAATGAGCCTGTGCCCGTGCAATTGGGCTTGCTGGTTCAAAGAGAGACCAAAAGGAAAACCACGGTGAGAGTCAAAACCCTATTTGGGCTTGTATCAAATAGGAAGATAGGGGTTAATTCCAAAATAATTGGTGTTCCCTATAAACCAAACCCCAAAAAAACTAGAGGACGATTGGCCCGAAAGAATTTTTCCCCAGGTGCTCATCCAGCCGCGGGGACGCCTTTTTGCATCGCTGCGGCGAGCGTGTCTGCGCGCGGCAGTGCTCAATGTGTATGGTCACATGAGAGCTCCATCTCATTGTCCTACGAGAGGAAACATGGCAGTGCTCGACCCCACATATTTACATCCGTTAAAACAAGAAGAGTAAAGCTCGTAAAGCTCGAAACGAATTACAAGCAAAAGGAAAAGCAATCAATAGCAAAGCTTACACGACGGCCACAGTTTCTGCAAAGCATGCTCGCGCAGCTTAGCTCTGTGCATCTTGGCTCTGTGAAAGTTGGCTCTACGCAAGCTACTTTTTGCGAGTGGCTCTGTGCAACTGGCTCTGTGCAGGTTGGCTCTGCACGAGTCTGCTCGGCGCAATGTGCTTTGCACGAACTGCGCCGCGCAAGCTGCATTGTTCCAGGCTGCTGCGCGCAAGTTGCTCTCTGCAAGCTGCTGCGCGCAAGTGCTCTGTGCAAGTTGCTCTGCGCAAGTGCTCTGAGCAATTCTGCGCCAGTTGCTCCGTGCAAGCGCTTTGCGCATGCGCTCTGTGCAGGTTGGTCTGTGCAAGTTGCTCTGCGCAAGTGCTTTGTGCAAGTGCTCTGCGCAAGTTGCTCTGCGCAAGTTGCTCTGCGCAAGTTGCTCTGCGCAAGTTGCTCTGCGCAAGTGCTGCCTTAGCTGTGGGAATGTACTTCGCGTACTATTTTTGTACTTAAAAGTTGCGATTTTCCAGCCGGAGCTGCGGGGAGTGTGCTCCGCGTACTACGTTGGTACTTAAAAGTTGCGATTTTCCAGCCGGAGCTGCGGGAGCACGCTCCGCATACTGCGTCTGTACTTAAAAGTTGCGATTTTCCAGCCGGAGCTGCGGGAGTGTGTTTGTACTTAAAAGTTACGATTTTCCAGCCGGAGCTGCGGGAGTGTGCTCCGCGTACAACGTTTGTACTTAAAAGTTACGATTTTCCAGCCGGAGCTGCGGGAGTGTGCTCCGCGTACAACGTTTGTGGTTAAAAGTTACGATTTTCCAGCCGGAGCTGCGGGAGCAAGCTCCGCATACTACGTCTGTACTTAAAAGTTGCGATTTTCCAGCCGGAGCTGCAGGAGCACGCTCCTACTACGTTTGTACTTAGAAGCTGCGATTTTCGAGCCGGAGCTGCCGCGGACCAGGGGGGAATCGAGCCCGCAACCGTGGGTTTGCGAAAGCAGGCGCGCAAACCACGAGACAACTTCCAAGCACGGCGCCACAGCGAGAGCGCTTCGACACGCACAATCTCCGCAGAGGGTTCGCCGAGACTAAGACAAATTCGCACGGCGCCACGGCAAGAGCGCTTCAACGCGCACGATCTCCGCAGAGGGCCGCGCGCGGACCGCAGACATCGTAAAAAGTCCTCAGTTTTTGAACCTCGACCACGCGAATCTCCGCAGAGGGTCGCGCGCGGACCGCAAACATCGTAAAAAGTCCTCAGTTTTTGAACCTCAACCACGCGAATCTCCGCAGAGGGTCGCGCGCGCACCGCAGAAATCGTAAAAAGTCCTCAGTTTTTGAACCCCGACCACGCGAATCTCTGCAGAGGGTCGCGCGCGGCTTGCAGAAATCGTAAAAAGTCCCCAGTTTTTTAACATCGACCACGCAGATCTCCGCAGAGGGTCACAATCCCGAGCGATGATCAAACTCCCGCCCCGGCGCCTTAGAAACCTAAACTATCTTACATAGCTGCTTACGCCGAAGCTCTACGCAAGCTCTACCTAACCTTGGCTCTGTGCCACTTGGCTCTGTGCCACTTGGCTCTGTGCCACTTGGCTCTGTGCCACTTGGCTCTGTGCCACTTGGCTGTGTGTAACTTGGCTCTGTGCCACTTGGCTCTGTGCCACTTGGCTCTGTGCCACTTGGCTCTGTGCCACTTGGCTCTGTGTAACTTGGCTCTGTGCCACTTGGCTCTGTGCCACTTGGCTGCTCTATGTAACTTGGCTCTATGTAACTTGGCTCTATGCAACTTGGCTCTATGTAACTTGGCTCTATGTAACTTGGCTTTATGTAACTTGGCTCTATGTAACTTGGCTCTATGTAACTTGGCTCTATGCAACTTGGCTCTATGTAACTTGGCTCTATGTAACTTGGCTTTATGTAACTTGGCTCTATGTAACTTGGCTCTATGTAACTTGGCCCTATGTAACTTGGCTCTATGTAACTTGGCTCTGTGCAACTTGGCTCTGTGTAACTTGTCCAAGGGCTCCGCACGGAAGAACCCTGCGCGATGCTTCCGGGAAAACGGTCCCCCCCCCCCAAAAAAAGAAAAGAATGAAGACGCGCCCATGACACACGACCAAAGCGTCGATCCCTCGATCGGCTAGGGCTCCATGAGGCTCGCGCGCGGCGCGCGGCTCGCGGCTCGCTCGCTGCCGGGGGCCAGACCGCCGCATGCCCACCGGAGCAAGCCCAAGTCAATGGGGTCCAACCTGGTTGCGAACCTTTCCAAAGTCAAATTCCAAGTCAATACTTCCAACAAGCGCAAGTCAATGGTCCAAATACGAATCTGTCCAAAGGAGTTGGGGTCTTCGAATTTGAAAGCGGGGAAGGGGAAAACCCCCAAAATGGAGTCAGCTTTCCCTTTTGGCATCCCTGGAAAAACACCCAACATCGGGTATCTTAGAATTGCGGGGGGAAGAGCTACTGGCAATGCTTGCTCCCCTGAACGTTGCCGAAGCCGTTCAAACGCATGCCGGAGCGCAACCAAACGGCATTTCGATCCCTGGGGCCAGCGGCCATTCTTGTTCTTGCCGTCCAGGGCAGCCCTTCTGGGCAACAGCAACTTCACCTTGTCGAGCGGTTGGGCAGTTGGACATAGGTCTGAATTTCGAGCGGTTGGACCATTTGGTGGCCACAACCAGGACTTTTTCTCCTTCAATTCGAACCAACCATTTAGGAACACCTGATTGAAACACGTTTGGAATAAGGGCTCAAACACTCCTAGGGCCGCGGCAAACTCGTTGAAGCCTCCTTTAGCCGCAAGGTGCAACGGCGCGTTCCCCATCTTGTCCGGCACCTGGTGGGAAGACTTGGAAGACTTGGGCATGGGTCACAATTAAACCACCAGGAAATGGACCGCAGGTTCTAGTCCATGTTTCCATTTACCAGGGCAAGCCATTGTGGCTACCTATTTTTGACGTAACCACAGCCATTTGTCAAGGAAGGAAAGCTCCAGGAAACCAACCATCTGCAGGGCCCGTGCGCTGGAAGAAGCCAGATATTGGGGGAGCTCTGCTTTGCCAATCTGGCCAAATGGCCATGGGTCAAAACCCCGGTTCCCCCAGTGAACATCCCAATCCAACCACTAAAATAGGTTCTAAAATGGGTGGGGCACCGAAAACCCCCCAAAATGGGATCCCATTGTTGACCCACGGGCAAATGAGCTCTACCCCAGGTGATTGAGACGGCCCTGAAAAAGTCACAAGCATGCTCCAAGAAGTGAGGGGCTTGCTGAAAAAGATATATATCATATACTTCAACGCCTCAGCTTGACTGTCACTGACATGGCAAAAATCATACCCCCAGTGAACATCCGATTCAAGCGGTTCTAGGATGGGTGGTGAATTCACCTACCAACCCATTTTGGGATCCCAAAACGTTTTGACCACAGCCACATTTGCAGCTGCCACAGATCTGAGCCGCTGGCAAAGTCTGGATTTCGGTCCAGTATGAGCGCGCCGATTTGGTGCTGGCCAGAAAGCGAGCGAGATGGTTCAAGGCTTGTGAAACGGACCTCGGGTTGAGCTGTGGATGTCCGTCCCTCTCCACTTCAAGCTGGTTCATGTGTTTGCTTCTTCGTTCCTTGTTTCTTTGGATTTGGTTTTTGTTTTGGTTTTTGTTTTGGTTTGGTTTTGGAATTGTTTTGGTTCTTGTTCTTTGATGCTCTTGTTTGCAGGGCAAGCCCCGTCCAGCGTCCTGAAGCTGGGATCCCCGCGTTCCCCAACCTGGCGGCAAAGTGCGTGGGGGTAAAGCCGAAGGTGTCCTCCTTGGCGTCGACGTTCACCTAACTCACCGAGCCCGGCCGGGAGACAGGATGAGCCAGGGGGACTCCGCAAAAAGCTAAAGTCCTAACACCTGCACCTCTGAGAGGATGGATGTGCAGGGGTCATTCCACTTCGCTTTTTCCCAGAAATACAAGACACTTTGTTCCAGGGCACCTTTTTGGTGGCCTCTTAACGGGAAATCACTCCCGAAACAATAATCCAACGTCACCTCACCCACCCCGCCTTGGGCTTGGTCAAGAGCTGCTTCACCAGTTCCACATCCGGTCTCGGGAAGGAAAAAAAACCGGCAGCGGCGGCCAGGCCCTGTGTGACATGGCTGTGGTTACGTCAAAGATAGGGTAACCCCAAAATGGAACAAGCCCTGGTAAATGGAAACATGGACGATTTGACCTGCGGTCCATTTCCTGGTGTAATTTTGACCCATGCCCACATCTTGAAATTTCTTTACGAGAATCATTGCCTCATTCATAGGGCGATATCTCTGGTACGATCCACTGCCTTTTCCCGAGACGCCGAGTCACTCGTCCGCCGACATGCACTCCACTAGTGCCTGCTCCTCGGAGGGGAATCAGAAAATCCGGCGCCGCCGGTTTGATCGGCTTGCCTCGCTACTCAGAACTTAAGTGGTTTACCCTTCCATGGCACCTCGCACTGCAAATGCTCTGGGTGAGGAAGGCGGCTTGGACTCACAGCGCCTTCTGAGTCCCCCGCGTTGTTGGCTGCCCACAAGCTCTCCGGGTGAGCCCTCACGGCCAATGCCCTCGGCTCCATGGAGTGAAGTCCCCCCTTGCCGGCCGTGTACTTTTGGGGTGGCTTTCAAGAAAAAAACCTGAGTCAAAATCAAACCCGGGTTTTGATTTTCCCTTACTAACCTTCATCTACCAGGTTTTGATTGTGGCTCACCTTCTGTGGATGGTTGCGAAATCCATTTCGCACCACTTGGAAACCACGGTTGAAACCATAACGTGTTTTGGCATTTACGTTGGGCAATCGATTATCGTTCCAGGGTTTCTGAAAGGGCGCCTAAGAGGAGTTCGCAACCACAGTGCCCGCCTGGCCGTCAGGCAATCTAAGGCCACAGCTCATCCCACAACGTCCGAGGCCTCTCCTCGAAGCATAAGCTTCGAACAAAATTCCAGCGCGGTGCGCGGAGATGTGCTCCCAGCCTCGACTTTCTCCTGAAGCGCCCATTTCACCACACTTTGCTGTAAACCCTGCGAAACAATAAAAATAGAACCACCTACTAAAGGCGGCGCGCGTTTTCGCCACGAGGCCATGCAAAAATTCGCATCCGATTTGTCCAGGCCTCCTCCTCTTCCTTGACTCGAGGATATCCCTTGTGGGCGCACCAATTCGCCAGCACCTGGGCTCCGGCAATCTGGCAGCGCCAAAAGAAGAACCATCCGTTCTGAGAAGCTCACTGCCATACCCACCACCTGCAGAACTCGCAGCAAAACTTCAGAAAGCACCCGGCGGCGAAAAGGGGCGCGGCTCGGACCCAAAACCCCCGCCTTGCGGGTACTCTTCTTCCGCCCCTTCGGGCTCTGCGGGCTTTGCGGGCTTTTGGGACTTCTGGCGCCCTTGCCTGCACAAAAAAAAACAAAAAAAAAAAAAAAAAAACGACCCCGCCTTTTCCCCCTTCCCCAGCGTGGCAAGCTGTGGGACGATTTCATGATACGCCCCAGGAAACAAATCCCAACACAGGTTTCTGGGCGATTGGAGCATTGCGCTCGTGTCGCTCTCTGTGCTCGCAGCCTTCTTTGGGAGCCTGCGAAAGGGCGACACAAACAACACACCACACAAGAGATTCCCTCGCACTCCCAGCCTTCGCCAGCCTGAGTTGCACAGGGTCTCCAACTCTGCGAATCACCAATCACCAAAACGAAGATCGCTTTGAATTGGCCTCTCCAAAATGTCAATGCATTTTTAAATGACAAAGAACCATAGGGGGAACCCTGCCGCAGCGTGAGGCAAAAATCATGTTCGGCATGGCCATCCTGTGGCGCCCGACTGCTCGAAGACTGTATCAGGGTCGGCAATCGGGAAGCCATATTTCTGCGCACACGCAAAGAAACGAGGCGTGACTTTGAGTTGGAAATGGACCCTTTAGCCAAGAAATATTTGAGGGTTCCCCATGGGCGGATCGATGGCCTGCAAACGTTGGTGCGCCTCCTTGAAATCCTGGGCGCGACTCGTGAGACAGAACAAGTAAGCTGCGCCCAAACATTAGCCGTGGATGGATAAGTCTCTGGTTGGGAAGGAGAGGCTTTGGGGTTCTTTGCCAGATCCAAGCTCTGAGTCTCTAAGAGAGGCTCGTCTATGTCGAGCTCCGTAGGCGGAAACCAAGGCTCTTCGGCCTCCTCTTCCTGACGTCCGTGCGCGGTGCGGCCTCCGGTTCCTTCCGGTTCCTTCCCAAAAGAAGTGTGGCGCCTTCTGCGCCTTCTCCTTCTCCTTGCTCTTCGCCCGTGCCTGGAAGGAACCGCCGCCATCGCCACTCAACATGCCCGATCGGGAAGTGGAACCTGGTAAACAAAACCTGCGGCTTGCCCGCCACCCCCTTCTCACTCACGAAAGCTCTTCACGCCTCTTCATCCGAGTCACTCTCCAGCAAGCCTCCGGCTTGCTGCTTTCAAGCACCATCCCGACCAAAAAAGTCGGGGCTGAGCCCTGGACTGTCCAGCTCAAACTCGTCATCCAGCACGTACTTCTCCTAAACAAAGTGAGATATCCCCCCAAAAAAAAGGATAACAAAAAAAAGCGAGTGGATGCGGCACCTTTCGGGCAACATTGTATGGGGTCATGGGAATCCAGTCAGAAGGAAGCAGCTGTTTTTTTGTCCCCTTTGTTTCTCCTGTTTCTTTCTTTTTTTTCTTCCGACCTGTCGGACATCAACTCAATAGCCATTGAGGGCCGCCCGATTAATCGAGTGCCCATTTAAACCGGGCACTGGTGCCATCACCTTTTAGTCCCCTGTTCTTCCATGTTGACCCCGCCACACCCCCAGAGCGGAAAGTACCACCAAAAAACAAAAATTTGAGGCTCGGCCACTTGAGATTGAGCTAATGTTCATCAGCCCTTGAATCCTAGTTCTGGGTGCATTTCTAGGTCCTAACATGGCATTTCGGTTTTCCCTCCCGAGGCGCCCGGCCGGGCGGAAGGCCCGGACCAGCTCCACTAAGGCCTTCAAGTGCTGCACCTGAGGTGGGATATGGCGGCGAAATGGCACTAGGATTGGGTCTCATGTTTGGCTTCCTGTTGGACAACAACCGTTCTGTTCTGAGTTCGAAACCAGTGGATTAAGCACGCGCGGGTCAAAGATTAGGGGCCCCGTTTTGGTCGCCCCTGTTTTGGACACCCTTGCACCACTGGCCAAAATGACCCTAACCGAAATCGGAGTGTTCGAGGAGCCCAAATCCTATATTTTGTCCGCAATCCGTAGTGAACCACTACCATCTGGTAGGATGAAGCATGATTTTGAACAACCCGGCCGGGTTCTTCAAACCAAAAAGTATCCCACAACAGTACAGCTGATCAGTTGATCGAGGCGCGAAATGGCTTTTGGGTCCTGGGGCCCAGGCGATCAAGTTCGTCTCTTGGGCCCACAACTTCGTGTCCTGATCCGTGGCTGGCCACGCTGGCGAGTTGCAAGTGGAACTCTGGGCTGTTTCTGACAAGAGAGTCTAACTTTTCGCGTGTTCCTTGGTGGTTTCCCACTGCGCCAAGTAAAACCAACTAACCCTAAATCGTCCCTCTTGGCCATTCCTGAACAATCAACAGCCACTTTGGGCAGCTCAAAACTCCTCTCTCTCACATAGGGTCAATGACCCACCCTAAACTGCGCCTGGGAACCAATGTCATCCCACTGAAAAAGCCCGAGTCGCCGGCTGCGCCCCAGTGGGCCACGTGGGCCTGGCTCTTGACACATGGCGTGGGTCACGTGGGCTTGAGGCTGGGCTGTTGGGTGAGCAGGGTTGTGGGAAATGGAATCCACGAGTATTGGCATCTACAGGGGAATCATCAATCCAGGGTTTCTTAGGTGGTGCCTAAGAGGATTTCGCAAACATCCACAGTAGTGGATGTGGATCTGGACCAGGGCTGTGGCAAAAATGGAATCCACGAATCTGTGATACAACCAAAAGGGCAAGCCTTAAAGACGAACCCCCCACATATAACAAGGGGATTCCCTTGTATCACAGAATGATCCCACAACCCTGGTGTTAAAGGAAACTGCTATTCTTTAACCCACTTCCGCCCTTTTGGATCTGAAGTTCGTTAAGGAATCTGCCCTATTTCTGGCGTTCCCCACTTTAACACAAGCAAATGTATCCTTTAAGGAACCCTGTTTCCAGCGCCCCCGCCTGCGGGAACATTTGCCGCGCATGCTGCATGATCTCGATCGAAGAGAAAAAGATGAGCGCACAAACGACGGCACATCCCCCGAAAAGAATCCAGCGGTATGTGCTGTCTAAGCACCTGGCGAACTTGAAAGTTGGGTTCACATCTATGTACTCCTTGCTGCACTTGAGGAGATGCTCTTGGCAATTTTCCACCACCCTGCAACAGGTGCGGGGAACAAACAGCACAACGCGACAACAAAACCTCAGAAAACAATGCAGGCTCCGTGAATTCTGTGAGGCCCCGGCTGCCACAGGGGAGCCGCCTGGTCGCCAGCTTCATCTCAAATGGATGTGTGTGTGTGTGTGTGCGTGTGATGTTTGTTTGGAGTAACCTACTTGTTTGGCTTTGAAGGGAAACGCCCCAAACCTGTGTTACGGCCAAAGGATGCGAACCCCCAAGACCTCAAACCTTTCTGCGTTTGGCCCCAAAATCAGGGCCAAGCGCCTCCTCTGGCTCGCAACCTTTGAAGAGGACCTTGGTGATGGCATCTCGCTTGGCCACCTGAGTCTTGTCCTAGCGACAGCAAAACACTGTCGTTGGAGTGCGTCAGCTCGAAGTTTGTCAGCTCGAACTTGAGCTTTCGTGCTTTGCAAACCAAAAGCGCGCAGGGGTTTGCAGCAGACATCCGTCTCCTTGCGGGCATCGTTCAAGACGGCTTCATCGGCCAGCTGCTGATTCCTAGAAGGTGGCAGCAGCTTCCCTTCTGCGTCTGGCAGATCCGGAGGGCGTGGGCACTGCTTCAGAACCTGAGGCAAAATCGGGAATAAATGGTTGCCCTTTGCCCAAGGCCTCTTTGCCCTTTTGCCACCCTGTGGGGGGAAACATGACAAGCCTTTGCTGATGGTAGGACAACTTAACACGATATCAAAGGTTACTTTAACAACAAGCCTTGGTCACGAACGCAACAGCATGCAAGCAAATCCTCAGTGCTAGCTGTACGGACCCCAACGCGGCCACAAAACCGCTGAGGCCCAGGCAAGGGGCAACTTGCCGGAAATGTCGTCCCATGCTTTTTCATCCTAAGTCCGAACGCGTCACATCAAAGCTGTAGACTTGTAGCCTGGTGCTCTTTTTGCAGCTGGCATGGGGTCAAGTCTAACAAAAAGAACACTATTGCAATGAACAAAACCTTGCTGCCGTGTCTCCAGATACGCAGCCACCACCATGCGACAAAGACTCGTCTGGCTCCCTGGCTCACTGGCTCCTGGCATTCTGGCATTCTGGCATTCCACCGACGGCAGTCACCCAGCAAGCGGGTTCGCAAAATTTGCCCTTCAAAACATCTACCGAAAAATAAGGAAATTCACTTGGCTGTGGCTCACACATAGGCACCCGAAATGAAACCCTGGCAAGTGGAAACAAGGACTCAAATCTGCGGTCCAATCCCTGGTGGTTTAGTTTTAACCCATACCAACTTCAAAAGAAACTCAAAACTCAAAACCTCAAAACCTCTAAACCTAAAAACGTGGTTTTAAAGAGATGCTGAAAACTCAAAACCTCAAAAAATTGGGAAAGCTCTGCAGTCCTTGAACTTCAGTGTGCCATAGGGAGCCAAGCCATAGCACGCGCGCCAGCCATGGTTGCAGGTGTCAAAACCACCAAAAACAAGTCAAACAACGGCAAACAAGCTGCCACGTCTTGCTCCCAAAACCTGGTCTACTGATTTGCATCTGAACTTCGGTATTTATCTTCTGGGCCACGAGGCAACGCTGCACATCGAGCGGGACAACCTCTCTTCTGAGCGTCAGTTTCGATGAACACGGCGGCTCTTCTTCGTGCCGAACTTACCGAAACAAAAATACGACAAGTGTTCCCACGCCCAAAAACATACACTAAATGTCGAGCGAATGGCAGCTCTTTTCCTGTGGCAATTAGAGCCTCCGATTGCGGTGCATGTACATCATGCTTTGCATGCGGATATGACTGAACACAAGAACAATCCTCACATGCTGCCTTCATATCCGCTGCATTTGAGACACTTGTGCACCTGTCTCCCACCCTTGTAGTGGGGACATTTCTCGTGCGTGTGATACACGTTGCCTGTCGGCAACATCCGGACCGGATTGGTCCTCTTCCTGAGTTCGCTACGCGCACTCACCTCCGGCTCGCTGTCGTCCTCCTGAAACGTTGCCTTGCCGGAGATGATGATCTCCTTCTGAATCTTCTTGATGAAGAAACTCCACAGCCACTGCACCAGGCACAAGGCTCCTATGCCGGCCAAAATGGCTAGCACCGGCCACATCCAGCTGTCGCTCTCCGCTCCGTTGGGCTCGTTCTCCTCCTTGGTTCCACTCGCCCTGATCACGTTGGCGAATGCCACCACCAATGCCATGCGGTACTCATCCTTCAAGCCGCTGAGAATCTTCTTAGCGCCCTTGTCGCTCAGCATCTTGCGCTCGATGTCGCGAACTCGTCCTTCCCGAGCTCGCGGTTGTCGTCGTCAACCATGCCCGTCGTGAACATCAATCCTCTCATCCTGGCGCGTGCCAGCGCCTTGGTGCCAATGTCCGCGCTGTTGACACTCGTCGGAATTGCTGTCACCCTGATCACCTTCTCGTGGCATTTCTGCTGCAGCCACATCATGACTGCATCTAGGTGTCGGGTTCTGCCAATCCCAACTCGGCTGCACATTCCGCGGGCCGCGCTGCTGTCTCACCTGCGCACCAGGGTTGGTGTGTGGCCTCTGATGAAGGACCACACGTGCCGAAGAAAAAGTCCTTCACTGCACCCAGAGACCATGGCCACGTACTCGCTCTCACCGCTTGAAAGTGAGATGCTTCTCTGGCTTCTGGTTGCCGTCGAGGAACACCTGGAAGCTCGTGATGCTCTTTCTCGAGTTCTGGTCCCCCGCGTAGTCGCTGTCAGCGACAACCTCCATGAGGTGAACTTTCTTCACCTCGATCTCCTGCATCTCTCTCATGTCCAACATGGACTTCCCACACCTGCTGCTCTTGATGAGCAGTCGATAGAACTCCGCGCCGACCAAGTAGCTTGCCAAATGCTCTGCATGCCTCCATGCCGTCTTCGTAGGCTTTGACATCCACGCAGCAAGAGCATTAATGGCGAACTGACAGTCAGGCCGCTCACCTCCAATGTAGAGCATCTTCCCCACGATCGACCTGAATTCCGATGTCTCCGCCTCCGACAGCTCTGCACTGCCGTCTCTTTTCCCAAGGTCGCTCCTCGCGGGTGTCTTCTTGTAGTTGCCTATCTTGACGTCGGCCTTCTTCGCGATGTCCTCGATGTGTTTGGGATCTGGCCGGACCACGAAGCCTCATAGGTCCTGCCAATCTTCCTCTTGAGGTGCTCGAAACTCTCGCCAATGTCAAATGGCCCTTGCACCTCACACTTCCAGAGAAACTCCAAACGCCTTTGTCCCCTCAGTGTTGTCCAGCTCAGCCTTCTCGTCTTCCTCTGCCGCATCAGCTGCTGCTGCAATCCTCCTCCGCGGCCCTACCTTCTTCATGAGCACCCCGGAAGCCGAATAGTTCCAGGGCAGGCCCTTTACAATCACCAGGTCGGTGCCGATGCGCCCTGGCGTGAGCACGATGTGCAGTCTGTACATGACACTCTCCCCGAACAAGCAAATCTTCCCCTGGTACTTCCTTCCTGACCACACCTCATAGCTCGTCTTTCTTTCCTTTTCCAGCAGGTACCTGTTGATCAGCCACGAAGCATGTCTGAAGCTCCACGGATACACGTGTGAGCTGCCCAGTACGGTCACCTGAGCTTGCTCCTCCGCATAGTACCTCAAACAGTTTGCCAGCCTTCTCACACTCTGGACAGTCCTCTCCGCTTGTCCATTTGACGCGTGCTGTTGCACTCCTGAGATGCGGATCTCGGTCTCCAAACCCAAATTGGCTCTGCAGTGTTGCACAGCTCGTTGACCTTTCCCCGTCGCTCTGATAGATCACGGGGTCTCCTCCAGCAACTTGCATTCCAAACCGAACCAACTCCTCAACCATCAGCTTGAGGTTGTGGGCTCCCTTGCTCATCACCGGCACTGCATGAACTGCCTTGGTGTGATGGTCGGCAATGTACAGCACAGCGCCGTATTGCTCATCCGCATCTTTTACCTTGTCTGGGCTTTTCTCGTTGCCGTAGTCGTCCACGTAAGTGTAGCCAAAGTCAAAGCTGATCACCGTCTTGCTGCTCTCCACG